>JAJPUD010010836.1:0-58608 GCA_023553655.1 Myrmecobius fasciatus
CATTATACACTGCAACAACAATACTATATGACGATCAATTCTGAGGTCCATGGCTCTCTGCAACAAAGAAATGTCTCAAACCAGTTCCAATTGTTCACTGAAGAAAACCATATACACCCAGAGAGAGGGATATGAAATATGGACCACAATGTAACATTTTCATGATTTCTATTGATGTTGCTTGCATTGTGTTTCCTCTCTCTGATTTTTTTTTCTTGTAGACAGGATTTTTCTTGCACAACTAGTCAACTATTATTACATTATTAACATGTAGTGGATTTCCTGCCATCTAGAGGAAGGGAGAGGAGTGGGGGTAAAAGCTGTAATGGAGAACTTTGTAAAGATCAATGCTGGGGAACTACCCATACATGTTATACAAATAAAAAGCTTTAATAAAAAATAAATAAATAAATAAAAGAATTGGTTTCATGAGTGTGAGAAAGAATAATCATGTTCAAGGAAATTAGGCAGGATGCTATGGAAAGCTGTTGTGCCTAAGGAGTTAGGAAAGCAAGTTCTGTGAACAAAAAAGGCAGTGCATGAAGAATAAAGAAAACTGTGTGTATATATAAAAGTGAGAATCTGAGATGTTAATCTTTCTGTCCTCCATTCCTTATTTCCTTCACCATGGATTCTTATGATAGAGGTACCTAAGAAATGTTGAGTATGTCTTCTCCAGTTTTATTTAACCCTTGAAAATATTTTATACACATAAATTAATTACATGCATAAGTTTATTATATAGTAGTTAGGAATCTTTTTTTCAAGGACAGGAGCTTTTATTCTAAAGGGAGTAAAAATGACCATATAGTAACAATGTAGTATCAAATTTTCATCTGGAAATTCCATAGTTTTTCTGGTCTTTATTTCTTTTGATCCCTGGTGAAGTTTGGTCCTAGAATCATGAATTTATGCAATACCTCTTCAGAGTAGTCCAGAGTCAGGTCTATAGTAAACCTAGCTGAAGAATTTCCTCTTTTTAAAGAAGAGAAAACAATGGAGTCTTCAGAAAAGTCTTGGGATTCCTTTCCAGAATGACGAAGTTATATGCTATAAAGTTGATTTAACTGTAAGATTTCTACATCAGTATTAGCTAACATCTTCTTGCCTTCCAAAATGAAGCCATCAATGGATTATCTTCTGAATTCATTAAAACTCTTGCTGTATCCTCCCTAAACTTTCAGCTCTTTTCATAAGCTTCCAGAGTTACATTTCATTCATATGTGATATTCCATATAACAGTCATAACATAATCCATACCACACATCAATGAAATAAATAAAAGCATTATAAAATGTGTTACTATAGAATGTCAGAGCTTAAAATAAAAACCACTGAGTTAGTAAATGGGAACTTCTTAGTAACTCACCCTTATGTTTTATACAAGTTCCAAAATGTCTATTATTATCTAATCTACATCCAGCTTTCTAGCAAACAAATCACAAAACACATTGTAGTTTATTTACATTTAATCTACTGTACAAATTCTTCTGGACAATAAAATCACAATTGAATCTTCATCCTGCTGCCAATAATTTTTCTAATCATTATATGACCACTCCAATTTTACATTTTCATTATCTCCCAGGTGTGTGTTCTTGTGATTTATATGGCTCTCAAGAGATGTTTTCTATGTTCTGTGGATTATCTCAGCATCAAAAATGGCGCAGTAGTAACTTCTTTATCTCTCTTGTGAAGGCAGAAGTACCCTATAACTTAAGACCATTTGATTTCTGTAAACCCTTTTAACTCATTGCAGTAAGAAAAAGAAAAATACAAACAAAATAGTAACAAAAATAACTGACACTGACACACAGCTTGAAGATTTACTTAAGCCATTGTTCAAGTTAACCTGAGATAGAATTGTCTTATTTTTATGTAAATATATACTGTGTATAAAGTATATACTGTGTACACAGACAAATATACGTACATACATATATCATCTGCAGGGTCACTTCTTCAGCATGATCTGCTTCTAACATTTTCTGTTAACATCAGGATTATTTAATTTCTTCACCCTTTTCAAATACTGTTCTCTATTGTTTAGTAAATCTGTATTTGCAATGCTAAACCTATATATAGACCTATTGCCTACACACAAATCATTATATCAGAGACCAGATTTCCTGCAATTTTCTTCTCTACACTTCAGTTCTTCTACTTAAGAATTTTTTTCTCTATTCTGAAAAAATTAGTTGTAAGTAAAATGGGACTCTTTTGACCCTGTTAAAAAGGAAAAAAAGGGCAGGGAAATTGAATCCAGAAGTTCTTATATACCTGAGGATGTCAAGTACCAAAATGCTTCTAAGGAAATCATAGATGGAGAAAAAGTTATTATGAAATGTCATAAAGTAAAAATTCTAAATTCACTTAGTCTACAAATCTGAGACTACCAAAAATAATACTCTCAAATCTCAGGGATTGCCTGTTTCATTTACATTTGTACAAGGGGTATATTCACCAAAGTTGCTAATAACAGAATGCTCACATGCTAGTATTAATACTATAATTTAAACACCCCAAAGCTCTAGTTTTAATCCAATCCAATCTAATCACTTGGTTCCTACTATGCACAAGAAAATGTGGTGGCTCAATCATGCCCAACTCTTTCTGACCCCATTTAGGGTTATCTTTGCAAAGATACTGGAGTGTTTTGCCATTTCCTTTTCCAATTCATTGTATAGTTGAGGAATCTAAGCAAACTGGGATAAGGGATTTGCCTGAGGCTTTATTAGAATTCAGGAAGATAAGTCTTTCAGATTCCAGGCCTCTTACTCTCTCCAAGGTGGTGGAGTGGAAGATGCTCAACTACCACAGCAATGAATGCCTGGATCCATATTTCCTTAGTCCCAATACAGGAGTGATTTCGGGACCTGAAAGAAACTTAGACAAAAGATGATTACACAATTCAAGCAAGAGCAAGAGAGGATGGATTTTGATGATAGGTAGATAAGCAAACAAATCATTTTATTAGAAGCAGAAAATCATATGCAATCCAAACATAGATATTCATCTCCTTCCTCCACCCTCTCAAGAAGACATGAAGCAGTCTATTAGGAAGCATACCACTATTTAAAGGGAACACTGTACTATCAGCTATGTGTGTACCAGCTTGGCAAATAGTCTCTTATTTTTATTCTCTAAAGATTCTAAGAACAAAATTTTCTGGCTATTATTAAAGAGCTGGTCTTAAACATTTTCTATGGGGACACTAGGAACTAGGGGATTTAGGAGAGAGTAGGTTGGATCAACAACCCACAATTTGAGAATTACATGCAGCCCTTCAAAAACATACATGTGGATTTTTCAACAAAAATGAATGAAATGCTGACTCATCGTAATAAAAGCTAAATACACATAATCCTGAAATAAATAGTAACTAGTTAAGAGGTAAGGCCATCATGACTAAAGTTATTCTGTTCCTAGAATTGCTAAAAGTGCAGTCTTAAGGCAGGCTAAGGTACTGGGCTAAATTTAATAATGTTTTATTTGAATTACCTGATTTAATATTTAAACGTGATCTAAAAACTTTAAATATATGTCACACACACACACATATGTGTGTGTGCTTGCTTCACAAGTCTCTTCCCACCCAAGAATATTAATGGCTATGAAATTTCTGTCGTGCTCCCATGGGAGCACTACCAGAAGAAGCCACCAGTCTTTGTGAGAGAAATTAAAAATAATTCCTGGAGAAATGAGCTGACTGCTACCCAAAAAAAAATTATTTTCCAGATCCTTGTCTTATCAAAAGATCTAGCTTTTCCTAATAAGATTAGAACATGTTTATAATTTTGTTTTTATATAGTCATTTTAGTCATGTCCAACACTTCTGTGATCTCACTTGGGATTTTCTTTTTTTATTATTATTAAAACTTTTTATTTGCAAAACATATGTATGGGTAATTCTTCAACATTAACCCTTACAAAGCTTTCTTTACAAATTTTCCCCCCTACTCCCCACCCCTCCCCCTAGATGGCAAGATATCCACTACATGTTAATTATGTTAAAATACTTGACAAATCGAATATATGTATACTTATTTCCACACATCATTTTTGTGCAGGAGAAATCGTATCTACAAGAAAGAATAATCAGATAAAGGAAATACAATGCAAGCAAACACCAATAGAGAGCATGAAAATATGTTGTGGTCCACATTTCACATCCCTCTCTCTGGGTGTATGTGGCTTTCTTCACTGAACAATTGGAACTGGTTTGAAGCATTTCATTGTTGAAGAGAGTCATGTCCATCAGAATTGATCATCATACAGTATTGTTGTTGCCATGAATAATGATCTCCTGGTTCTGCTCACTTCACTCAGCATCAGTTCATGCAAGTCTCTCCAGGGCTCTCTGAAATCGTCCTGCTGGTAGTTTCTCACAGAACAATACACTTGGGATTTTCTTGACAAATACACTAGAGTGCTTTAAATTTCCTTTTCTAGCTCATTTTACTGATAAGAAAATTAAGGCAAACAGGGTTAAGTGACTTGCCCAGTGTCACCCAGTTAGTGTCTCGTGCCTGACTCCAGGCCCAGCCCTCTTATCCACTGCATCACCTACCTGCCCATTTGTAATTTTAGCTTTGAATTAAATTTAGTTCACTATGTCTTATTCAGATAAATGCAAAGCTCAATGATGATGCTAGAACAATCACAGTACCTGTGACAGCTGCTGAGGGAAGTTCTTCCCTTGTCCTTTCCAGCAATCAGGAGGCTCTATGACTTTCTCAACCTGATCCCCAAAACCTATTTCAAACCAGGCTCTTCATGTCTATTCATGTCTGGATTCAAACCCCACTGAATCCTGCCAGAGACACAATCCTGAAACTCACTCCACTCTAACCCTTGGATGCACTACCTTCTTTTCAATAGTTAATTAGTCCCCAAGACCTCTGCCGTGTGGCCTACTTTGCTTGTTGAACCCTAAGTACACCTGGCCTTTCCATATGCCATTTAACTGCATCCCTTTTTATTTTGCCTCACCCAATTAAAATGTGAGCTCCTCAGGAACAGGGACTGCCTTACTTTTCTATCTGTCTTCCAAGCATTTAGCAAGGAGGGATTACGTAGTACTTTGCACAAAGTGAGTGCTTAAAAAGTGCTTTTCCATTCCATTCCATCTTCAGCTAAAAACAAAATGGAGAAAAAGAGATTGGATTTATTCAGTGAAGAATTTTTTAAAATTTATTCAGTTTTTTTTATGGTTGCTGATTTTATGTCATTGGAAAAACAGCAATTCAAACATATTTTAGTTAAATTATTTAATTCTAACCAACAACCGTGCTCTCAAAATAAAATGTCTTAACTTCTAACTGTGGATAATTATAACTAGTCTCCAGTTTAGGAATACTATACTTGAAGAATCCCTACATATAACACCCAGTGCTACTTCATTCCATGATATTATTTTAAAGATCTTTTCCACAGAAAACATAGGGGCTACTGCTGGCATCCTTTGCCCAGCACAACTTTCTTGACTGTCAATATCAGAGGTCCTATCCTCAGCCTTCCTTTGAGAGCAACTGGATAGATACCTAGTACTATAACTCAGCTATGTCAATATATTAACAACATGTGATTTCTTCAACATAAGAATTCCTTCCCCTGATATATACAGATCAGAGCTCACCTGTAACTGAAAAATGATGCACTCCAGATGAACTAAGAGACTCCTTAAAGATTATATAACTAGTGTCACAGGCAGTGTTTGAAACTGGGTTTTCTTGACTGCAGGCCCAGTACTCAATTCATTATACCCTAATGTCTCTCCATTATGCATCACTATGGATTGGGTTGAACTTGTGAATTAGTTGGAAAATTTTCCTTTAAAGCACTGTTTGTAGCAGACAAGCAATTGTATCTTTTTTTTTTATATCTGAGTCCCTTAGCACCTGGTATTAAAAAGATACTTAAATCTATTAAGTTTAATAATTCTGTGGAATAAATGAGAGACATCAACGTCATTACAAAGAAGTTTTATTTAAATCCTAACTCCAAAACAAGGTAAAAAATGCCTATGACTGATACCTTTAACTTCACATTTATTTTTTGCATCTATGGATAAAAATGGCTTAAATCTTTATTCAGCTAGAATAGACAATTCAGTAACAGACTAGGCAGATTCTAAATTTATGCCACTACTTTTAAATGGATTTGGGGAGGGAGGAAGGAAAGTCAGTTGCAAGTTGTCCCACGACTGAGATCACGACAAAACTAAACACAGACTAGAGAGGAATAGATCAGATCCCAGACAGTGTGGGGGAGGAGAATCCCATGTGATTCCAGGGCCTCCTCCCACTTCCATGAGCTACTTATAGCTCTTCCTTCCGGCTCCGTCACAAAGGAGCTGGCATGCTCTTCCCTACGCAAATGAGAGTTTCTGAACCTCAATTTCTGGAATCCCGTCTGCTACAGAAAGAAGGGGAGTTTCTGGGAGGACCTGCCTCTTCTGGAGAAAGCAGCATTACACACACAGCTTCTAAAACTAAGGGTTTACTAAACCCTTTCTCATGCAAAAGTGACAGACCTGAACTTTGCTCTCAAATGAGGTATTCAGTGAGTGTTCAGTGAGAGGACACTGCTGCCTTTCTAATAATTCTACATTTATTTTCTAAAGGAAGCCAAGCCCTCCAGGAAGTACCATTAGCCTGTGTGCCACGATGGGTTCCCAGAGCAAAACTAGGAACTCACTGGAATATTACAGAGTATATTTCCAGCAATCAGTATATTTCTCAAGCGTTCAAATCCTAAGGACAGTTCCACAAGGTTAAATGCCTCTATGGAGTCTCTGAGGTGAAAACGGAACACAAAGGAAGGATGGAGGGGTTGCTTCTGTATAACCTCAAAGCATGTTTCCTTTCTGAGAAGTTCCAAATAACAAGAAGCTGGAGGGCTATATATATCCCCTGGGGAAGGGTGAGAATTCAGATTCACTAGAGAAAGGACTGCACTGTTTACAGGCTATTTTGAGTCTTTTTTCTGTCTTCTGTGAGGTGAAACAAAGGCTGTCCTGTGCCTGATATGCACTGTTACCACAAGTACTTATATGAGATCTGAAGATGCTTTTGTGCGCATCTATAGAGACCTAGAAAAGAGCTGTATCCTGAGATTTCCCAGAGAAAATTCTAAGTGGTGGCAAAAGTTGAGAAAAAAAAAGTCATTACCTTGGGGAAATCCCCATGATTGAATTGTTAAGCCAATAGCCTGAGTTACTTAGACATATATCATGGAAGTAACCTTTAAAAATATCACTATGACCCAAACTAGCATTCACACTTAAAGGGCACTATAATAAAGACCCATTCTGTTTTAAAATAATCTTTTTCATAGGATATTTAGTATTTCATTACTGCCTTTACTAGTAATTCTATGAAATCTATTTGGAATGTTTAAATTTTCCCCTCATAATCCCTGAGATTAGTCACCAACTACAGCAAAAAGAACGTTTGGAACTAAGTCTAATGAAGTAACTGGAGTAGGACTATAAATATTCCTGATTCAAAAGCATTTCCCAGATAGGATCTCAGTTGGGCTATTTTTCAGTAACCTCCCAACTCAAGCCCAAGACATATGATGGGTCTGATGTCAAGTGAAGAGTTTATTTCAATTTCTGTATACAGTAATATTAAACTTTTTGCCATTTTTTAATTTAGGCCAAATAATGCTTAAATAACACACCAATATTTTATTTGGTAGTAATGACTGTTCTTGTTATCTATTTTAATAGCTTCTGACAACCATCAAACTCCTATTTTAGTACTTATTCTGGAAGGGAGATGATGCTGAGTTTTTACAGATGATGCCAACAAATACTTTTACAAATCTGAGAGATGGAAAGGTTTTATATATGGCGCTGCTGAAACCACATGTCTATTATCCTTGGATAAGTCTGGGTAAGTTTACACAAAAGCATTCTTACAATGGCCACAAGATAATGAATTGTTGGGCCACAAAACCCCCCAAAACCTCTTTGAGTTGGATGTTGTGATCTGAAAAGTAGCCACAATAATAAAATCATAAGGACTTCAAATACTGAAATATAATCTTTTTTGATCCATTTAGTCCAGACTGGTTCAGCAATTAAATGATTTTCAAACATTTTGCTGAGCTATTTAGAGGTGAAATGAAGCACTGCTAAGTCTATTATATCTACGACTCTTACACTAGGTGTCAGGCAATAATCAATGTATAATGGCATAATAGATAGATAATGTACATGAACTCAAAAAAAAAATCTGGATTCCTGTCCTGTCTGTGATACATAATGGCTTATGTGACTTTGGATAGGTTAACTTAAGAGAGTGACTCAAGCCAATTCTCTAAAACTCTAGGTTGCCCCCCCCAAAAAAAAGCTAATTTTCTTTTGTAGAGGATGTTATTCACTAAGACCTCTCTACAATGATGAAATCACAATTCTAATGAATACAAACAAAAAAAATCCTGTAATATCCACAATTAATGCAATAGATTGGCCAAAAGTCTAAATTATTCTTTGAGAGCAACTTCTGTAGTCAACCATGTTCTTTACATCAGTGAAGGCATTGTAACAGGAATAAATTGAGATGCTTTCTGTACTCTAAAAGACAGAAAACAATGTCTTATAAATGTATGTCCTTACATTTTTTTGGTTCTAATTTTTTTTTCTATTTTGTAGGATTAAGGATAAGTAACTGTGATTTTACTAATAGATGGAACTTACATTTAAGGAAACTCTACCAATGCAAACTGGCACTTTCTCTTAAACTTAGAGAACTGAGAGCTGTCTAGAGTATCAAGACATTAACTGATATGCCCTAAGTTACACAGGATAGTATGTCACTGGCAGGACTTGAATCCAAGGCAAGCTATCAGCTATGTCAAAGAATGAAAACCAAAAGGCAACCTGGGAAAGTGGATGCCCCTTTGGAAATAAGATGCATATTCAAATCTAAGTTCTTTCAATTGCTACTCATGTAACCTGAGCCACGTCACTTAACCTTTTCAGGCCTATTTTCTCATTTGTAAAATGAAGGGTTTTAAAGGAACTTTATAGCTCTAGATCAAGAAATACAGTTACTTTTTCACCCTTTTTATTAAATCTGAATGATCCTATTATGTGTAGCAAGCTACAAGACTTTAGGTTCCATTTGTTTCTTTCATTCTTAGATACATGTATTTGGAATGAAAGGAACAAATGGAACCTAAAGACTTGTGGTTTGCTACATAGTAGGATCATTCAAATGACTTCACTTTCTGACTTGGTTTTAGTTAATATATATTTTAATTCTTTTGACTATTAGCCTCAAGAAATTGTGGACATCTGAAAGTTTATGTAGTTGTATATTCATATTGTTTAAATTATTATATGTATTCCAAGTATATAACTTGAACATGAGGAATTGGGGATCATATTCTTATGGGAATAGCCAGGAAGCTTGAGCGGTTAATAGTAGTGCATTAGGGAGACAATGGAAATAACAAAATGGTTTTCTTAACTGGCTATAGAACTTCTATTATATGATTAAAAATTTATCATTCCAAAAAAGCTTTTCCTAGGTTCCTAATTTAAACAAGCTAAAGATAGTAAATATGCTGAAAACTTAATTACATTTTTGACTTACTTTAATAAGTTCTTTTTTATGTGCTCTCACTCTACCTACCATTAACCACAACTCTTTTATCAGTTAATCAAAACCAATCAATACAGCAATCTTACTGACAATATGGCACTCCTATAATTCAACCTCTCTTTTGTGAGACCAAAATTAGTCATTATTATTCAATACCAATTAACTTCATTTCAGGAATATTTTCTGACCTTCCTGAGGTATTTTTAACATTGTGATAAGAGAAGCAAGAATTTTGAGTTTTTATATCATATTGAAAAATAACAATACAAATGCCAAGTTTAGGTATTTCATATAATAGAAGTTCTACAGCCAGTTAAAAAAAAGTTTCAAAGGAAAAATTGAAAACATGAAAAATATTCCAAATCTCTAAAAACACAGTAATAAGAAAATACAGATCAAAACAATTCTAAAATTTCACTTGTATACCCATTAAATTGACAAAGTAGATAAAAGATATTGGAGAAGTTATAGGCAGACATTACTATATTGTTGGTGAAACTGAACATTGATCCCATGTTCCATTTGAAAGTTTCCTATTCTAGCTGAAGTGATTTTCATTCAAAAAAATTTTTTTGTTATCAAGTCAAAATTGATTTTTTTTATCGTATCATAAAACTTTATGGAGTTGGAAAGAAATCCAGCAGTCATCCAGTTCAAAATATATATCCTTCTATTCCCATTATAACATGTCCTTCCAAAGAGGAACCTATCAATTCCTGGGCAGCCCATTCTATTCTAAATCTTGGGAAATTTTTTCTGATGTCAAGTACAAATATGCCTCTTTTCATCTTTCACCCATTGTTCCTGGTTCTGTGCTAATCTAATCTTCCCTTCTATGTGAGAGCTTTTCAAATACTTGTATGCAACTATTCTGTCTACAGGAAGTTTAGTGACACAGTGGATTAAGTGCAAGTCTAAAGTCAGGAAGACTCATTATAGGAATATCTGAAATCCCAAAATTCAAACATTGAGACATTTATAAGCTATGTAATCTTGTACAAATCACTTAACTGTTTGTCTCAGTTTCCTCATCTATAAAATGAGTTAGAGAAGGAAATGGCAAACCATTATATTCTCTTTGCCAAGAAAAAGCCAGATGAGGTCACAAGAGTTGGACACACTTGTAATGAATGAACAACAATAATTATATCTTCACTTTCCCAGACACTATAATCATCCCCATATCACCTGAAATTCACTATTATATGTCATGAACTATTGTCCTCTTCTAGATGCTCTCCAGCTAAAATATCCTGTAATAGCCAGAATCGTACACAATACTACAGATGTCATCCAAGCAGGTCATAGTACAGAAGGATCACATCTTATTTCTGGAAGTTCAATGCAGGCTGAGATTGCATTAGCTTTTTTGGCTGCTATACCATACTGCAAACTCATAAGAGCTTACATTCTATTCAAACCCTAAATCTTTTTCAAATTAATTGTTATCTACTTTCTCTCCATCTTTTTACTTTTTAAGTTCATTTTTTGAACCCAGGTCCAAGATTTTTGCCTTTTATTATTTTATCTAGATATATTAGTTAATAATTTTCCCCCCCAGCCTGAGCTGTGAAAGGCGGTCTTCATCCAATTCCTCTAAGTTGTAATGATTGTTGTAATTTTACTTTTAGGTTATATACCCAAACAGGTCTATTGTAGGATAAACGGTATAAGGTATTTTCCACTTTTCCCAACAGTTCATCTAGAATAAGGGATTATTATCCCATTAGTTTTTGTTCTTGTATTTATTAAATACGGGATTGCTGTTCAATTGTTGTTTCTGGATATTCCTTAACTAAGTTGCTCTATTTTTCTACTTTTAACCAGTATAAAATTAATTTTGATGATTACTATTTTATATTGTTTGATATCTGATAATGCCAAGTCCTTTTCATTTTTCCTCTCCCCTCCCAACTATAACTTGACCTTTTTTCTCACTCTCTTGACTGTTAAATATGGTGACCTTTTCTGTCATCCTCCTTGACTGGTAAAGTTCTTAACACATTTGTCTTCACCCTTCTAACCTTCCACCTAAAGACTCTGTAGTTCTCTGGCTTTCAGGTTGCTGCTCTTAGTTTTTCTATTTAACTCTTTCTCAGTCTCCCTAGCAGAGTCATCATCCATCTCTAATCTATTAAATATGATGTAGGCCCAGATGATCTGTACTGAGACCTCTTTTCTTTGCTCTTTGTGCTTTTTTAGAGACTTCATCAAGTGGGTGAATTATTTCTATACAAGTGATTCCCACACCTAGGCTGAATCTTTCTTCTGAATTGTAAGTCTACATCACCAATTGCCAGTTGGCTATTTCCATCTGAACGTTCCATTAGCACCTCTAATTCAACATTAAAAATGGAACTTCCCTATAAACACTTGCCTTCTATAAAATTCTATTTCTATTGAATGCATTGAAATCTTTTTAATTACCCAGATTATTATGCTATCATGGACTCTTCTCATTCACTGTATTGAATAAGTTGCTAAAATTAATTAATTTGACCTACACATCTTTAGCACCTGTCCCATTTATATAACTCAAATAGTTACCTTTATCCTACCTCAAGCCTTCATTATCTCTTGCCTGGAACAGTTTCCCATGTGGCCTTCTTTCTATCCTCTCTCTTCTATAATTCTTAAACCACACAAGGTATCAAAACAACTTTCCTAAAGTTTAGTTAGATCTGAGAATTCTTATGCTTGAGAAGTTTCAGTGGCTTCCTATTGTCCCTAGTTTGGCATTTAAAGCTCTTCAGTCTAGCTTTAGCTTACCTTTTTAAAGTAATTTTCATTTATTCTCATCCAAACATGGCTTAGGAGCCACCTCCTATAGGAAATCTTTCCTGTTTCTTCCTTATTTTAGTTTCTCCACTTTCTTGTATTATCTTGCTTTAATACATCTGTGTAAATATGTAATATGTAAATGATAAGTTATTTTGGATCTTATATATTGACATCATGTATCAAAATGCAATAAATTGGTTGTCCTAGTTATGTATGAAATTAATAATAATGCAAAAAAGATTAAGAAATGAGAACTCTTCTTTCAAAAATTAACAGTGTAGATCCAAATTTATTTTTTAGATATTCAAATAACAAATATAATGTAATATATTAATAAAGAAGATGCATAAAGGAGAGGATTCCTACTCACAATGAGCTATAGGCTGGTTTATACAAGATACTCAAGAGTTAAAATATTGGAGCCATAAATTGCTACCATGAGCATAATAAACACCTTAAACCCTCCCTACTGAAGTTTAATTAGTAAAAACCCTAGTTACATCTAAGTTATATCCATAATACTGTCCTACAAAAGAAATTTCAAAGACTGCTGCTTCTATATGTTAAACATGTGCTATTCTTCTATATATATTTTCACAATTATGCTGTACAGGAAAAATCAGATCAAAAAGGAAAAAAATGAGAAAGACCTGCTGTCTAAGGGAAGGGGTAGGAGGAAGGGAAGAAGAAAAAAATTTGGAACACAAGGTTTTACAAGGGGAAATGTTGAAAATAATCTATACATACATTTTGAAAATAAAAAAGCTTTAAAAAAATAAGAATAAAACATTAGTCAATTGCTATGATTGGTCTTTGGAATTTAAGAATGTCACTGATTCTTTTATCAATAAAATTCTAACATTAAAAAAATTAATTAGCTGTTTCATATTAAAAAAATCAAATTCTCATACATTTCTGAAGTCACTGTTTTAAATTCACTTATTAAGTAATGAAAAAAAAAGAATTGTTTTTTCTTTTAATAAATGGCTCTTATAATTGAGGACGGCAGAGCCAAGATGGTGGAGTGAAAAGGTTGCTTTCTGCCTCTCCTCCGATCTTCTCTCAAATCAACAATGAAATAAGCCTCTGAACTGATCTTCAAGTCAACTAACTCAGAAATATTTGGACACTGCTCTCTAGATAACTTCCTATCAGGTTAATCAGACTCGGACAGAGAGATAAATAGACGACTCCTGTGTAGGCCGAAAGTGAGGGTGGGACTTAGCTCAGCTCACTGTGGCAGAAATTCCAAACTCCAAACTCCAAATTCCAAACACCTGGAGTTTATCTGGGGCACTAGGGACACTCTGCCCTCATTGGGGGCAGGTGTTCTGGCAGACTTGCCTTGTTTAAGGAGTAATTCGGACTTAGTCCTAGCCCCCACCGGCCCAGCACCTTAAATCAACTCAACGAAGTGCCCCAGGGCAAAGCTTTTCAGCCGCCGTTTTTTTTTCCCTACCTTAAAGAGACATCCATGCTGTCTAAAAAAAAAATGAAGAAGCAAAAGAGAGCTCTCACCATAGACAGCTTTTATAAAGAGAAAAAAGTGATCACCCCAGATCCAGAGGTTCCTTTAGACAAAACTCAAGAGAAAATCAGAAAGGACCATCACTGCTCCCCTTTTCAAAAGGCCTTTCTGGAAGATTGCATAAAGAACCTCAAAAGAGAGCTGGAGGATAAATGGGAAAATAAACTGAAATCAGTGCAAGAAGGATACAATATCTTGCAAGAAGGATATGATGCCCTGCAAAAGAGATATGAAAAAGACACCAATGTATTGAAAAATAAAATTAGTGAAGTGGAAAAAGAGTGCAATGAACAAATTGGCCAGTTACAAAAGGAGCTTAAAAAGGTAACTGAAGAAAACAACACTTTAAAAATAAGAATTGAACAAATGCAAGTGAATGACTTAATAAGACTTCAAGAATCAGTCAAACAAAAACAAAAAAATGAAAAATTAGAAGAAAATATGAAATATCTCCTACGAAAAACAACTGACTTGGAAAATAGATCTAGGAGAGACAATCTAAGGATAATTGGACTTCCTGAAAGCCATGATGAAAAAAAGAATCTAAACACTATCTTCCAGGAAATCCTGAAAGAAAACTGCCCTGAGATTGTAGAATCAAAGGGCAAAATCACCATGGAAAGAATTCACCGATCACCTCCTGAAACAGACCCCAAAATTAAGACCCCAAGGAATATCATGGCTAAATTTCAGGACTATTGCAACAAGGAACAGATTCTGCTAGCAGCTAGAAAGAAACAATTCAAATACCGAGGATCAATAATTAGAATCACACAGGATCTGTCAGCCTCCACATTGAAGGATCGAAGGGCCTGGAACCAGATATTCCCAAAGGCAAAGGAACTTGGATTACAGCCAAGAATAACCTATCCAGCTAGAATGAGCATTATCCTCTAGGGAAGAAGATGGTCCTTCAATGACATAGGTGAATTTCACCTATTTCTAATGAAAAGACCAGATATGAACAAAAAATTTGACCTCCAAACACAGAACTCAAGAGAATCATAAAAAGGTAAAAAGGAAAGGACTCTTGAGAACTTAATTTCTACTATGGGGATACTTAAAGTTTGAGGGTATAATTAACTAGATATTACTTTGATAATATGAAAAAGAAAACTAGAGGGGGAAAGGTTGTCACACTGGGGAAAAGAGGGAAAAAGTGGTAAAATAAGATCTAAAAAAAAGGAGGTAAAAACAAGGTAAAATCACTTGAAGAGGCAAAGAAAACCTAATTAAATTGAGAGAAAGAGGGGAGGGAAATGAGTATTGTGTAAATCTTACTCTCATTAGGTTGGGCTCTAAAAGTGTATATCAGACATTTGATTTCACATAGAAACTTGTCTGTTGCTAGAGGGAAGTGGGAGGGAAAGGAGGAAAAGTAAGGGACAAACTAATGGAAGGGAAAATAGAAGAATCAGGGGAAAGGAGTAAAAACAGGGGGAGGGGATCTAAAGGGTGGAGTATTGTTTTGGGGAGATGGTCATCAAAAGCAAAGTACTGAGGAGGGGGGAAGGGAGAAAGGGGAAAAGAAAGGGGAAAACATAACTTGGGTAAATAAGATGGCAGGAAATAAAGAATTAGTTATTCTAACTGTGAATGTGAATGGAATGAACTCTCCCATAAAGTGGAAGCGGATATCAGACTGGATTAAAAACCAGAATCCCACAATATGTTGTCTACAAGAAACACATCTAAAACATAGTGAGACATATAGTGTCACTGGAGCAGAAAATATTATGCTTCAGGTGAACAAAAAAAAGCAGGGGTAGCAATCCTTATCTCAGATCAAGTAAAAGCCAAGATAGATCTAATCAAAAGAGATAAGGAAGGAAACTATATTTTATTAAAGTGTACCATAGATAATGTAGCAATATCTATACTAAATATATATGCACCAAGTGCAATAGCACCCAAATTCCTAGGGGAGAAATTAAGAGAGATGCAAGAAGAAATAGACAGCCAAACGATACTAGTGGGGGATCTCAACCTTGCTCTCTCAGAATTAGATAAATCAAACTACAAAATAAACAAGAAAGAAACTAGGGAGATAAACCAATTGTTAGAAAAGCTAGGTATGATAGATCTATGGAGGAAGTTGAATGGAGACAGTAGGGAGTTTACCTTTTTCTCAGCAGTCCATGGAACCTATACAAAAACTGACCATGTGTTAGGGCATAAAAACCTCAAAATCAAATGCAGAAAGGCAGAAATGGTAAATGCATCCTTTTCAGATCATGATGCAATAAAAATCACATGCAATATAAGGCCAGGAGAAAATAAACCAAAAGGTAATTGGAAATTAAATAATCTAATCCTGAAGAATGAATGGGTGAAAGAGCAAATTATAGACACAATCAATAATTTCATTCAGGAGAATGACAATAAGGAGACAACATACCAAAATTTGTGGGATATGGCTAAAGCAATTATAAGGGGCAAATTTATATCTCTAGATGCTTACTTGCATAAAATAGAGAAAGAAAAGATCAACGAATTGGGCTTATTATTAAAAAAAACTAGAAAAAGAACAAATTAAAAACCCTCAATTAAATACCAAATTGGAAATTCTAAAAGTAAAAGGAAAAATTAATAAAATTGAAAATAAGAAAACTATTGAATTAATAAATAAAACTAAGAGTTGGTTCTATGAAAAAACCAACAAAATAGATAAGCCTTTAGTTAATTTGATAAGAAAACGGAAAGAGGAAAATCAAATTGTTAGTCTCAAGAATGATAAGGGAGAACTTTCCTTCAATGAAGAGGAAATTAGAGCAATAATTAGGAGTTTACTTTGCCCAACTTTATGCCAGTAAGTTTGATAATCTAAATGAAATGGAGGAATATCTACAAAAATATAGATTGCCAAGGTTAACAGAAGAGGATATAAATTATTTAAATAGCCCCATATCAGAAAAAGAAATAGAACAAGCTATTAACCAACTCCCTGAGAAAAAATCTCCAGGGCCAGATGGATTTACATGTGAATTCTACCAAACATTCAAAGAACAATTAATTCCAATACTATACAAATTATTTGAGAAAATAGGGTTAGAAGGTATATTGCCAAATTCCTTCTATGAGAAAGATATGGTGCTGATAGCTAAACCAGGTAGGGTGAAAACAGAGAAAGAAAACTATAGACCCATTTCCCTAATGAATATTGATGCAAAAATTTTAAATAAGATATTAGCAATGAGATTACAGAAAGTCATCCCCAGGATAGTACATTATGACCAAGTAGGATTTATACCAGGAATGCAGGGCTGGTTCAATATTAGGAAAACTATCAGCATAATTAATTATATTAATAACGAAACTAACAAAAACCATATGATTATCTCAATAGATGCAGAAAAAGCAATTGATAAAATCCAACACCCTTTCCTATTGAAAACACTAGAGAGTATAGGAATAAATGGGCTTTTCCTTAAAATGATCAGTAGCATCTATTTAAAACCATCAGCAAGCATCATATGTAATGGAGACAAACTAAAACCATTCCCAATAAGATCAGGAGTGAAACAAGGCTGCCCACTGTCACCATTACTATTTAATATTGTATTAGAAATGTTAGCTTTAGCAATAAGAGAAGAAAAAGAGATAAAGGGAATCAGAGTATGTAATGAAGAAACCAAATTATCACTCTTTGCAGATGACATAATGGTATACTTAGAGAACCCTAGAGACTCAACTAAAAAACTACTAGAAACAATTCACAACTTTAGCAAAGTGGCAGGATTCAAAATTAATCCACATAAGTCATCAGCATTTTTATATATTACCAACAAAGTTCAGCAGCAAGAGATACAAAAAGAAATTCCATTCCAAATAGCAGGTGATAGGATAAAGTATTTGGGAATCTATCTGCCAAGGAAAAGTCAGGAACTATACGAACTAAACTACAAAACACTTTCCACACAAATAAAATCAGACCTAATCAATTGGAAAAACATTAAGTGCTCATGGGTAGGCAGAGCAAATATAATAAAAATGACAATACTACCCAACCAAATCTACTTATTTAGTGCCATACCAATCAAACTCCCAAGAAATTATTTTACAGATCTAGAAAAAATAGTAGCAAAGTTCATTTGGAAGAACAAAAGGTCAAGGATTTCAAGGGGATTAATGAAAAAAAAGGCAGATGAAGGTGGCCTTGCTGTACCAGATCTAAAACTATATTATAAAGCAGCGGTCATCAAAACCATTTGGTACTGGCTAAGAAATAGAGCAGTTGATCAGTGGCATAGGATAGGTTATCAGGCCAATCCAGGCAATAACCTTAACAATTTAGTGTTTGATAAACCCAAAGACCCCAGCTTTTGGGATAAGTACTCACTATTTGGCAAAAACTGCTGGGAAAATTGGAAACTAGTGTGGAAGAAATTAGGGCTTGACCCATACCTAACACCACATACCAAGATAAGATCTAAATGGGTTCATGATGTAGATATAAAGAGGAACTTTGTAAGCAAGCTAGAGGAACCTAGTATAGTTTATCTCTCAGACCTGTGGAGATGGAATAAATTTATGTCCAAAGAAGACCTGGAACTCCTAATTGAACACCAGATGGATAATTTTGATTATATTAAGTTAAAAAGTTTCTGTACAAACAAAACAAATGCAGACAAGATTAGGAGGGAAGCATCAAATTGGGAAATCATCTTTACATTTAATGGTTCTGATAAAGGCCTCATTTCTAAAATATATAGAGAATTGATTCATATATATAAGAATTCAAGCCACTTTTCAATAGATAAGTGGTCAAGGGATATGAACAGACAATTTTCAGATGATGAAATTAAAACCATCTCTAGTCATATGAAAAGTTGCTCCAAATCACTATTGATCAGAGAAATGCAAATTAAGACAACTCTGAGGTACCACTACACACCTGTCAGATTGGCTAAAATGACAGGAAAAGATAACGATGAATGTTGGAGGGGATGTGGGAAAACTGGGACACTAATACATTGTTGGTGGAACTGTGAACGGATCCAACCATTCTGGAGAGCAATTTGGAGCTATGCTCAAAAAGTTGTCAAACTGTGCATACCCTTTGACCCAGCAGTGTTTCTATTGGGCCTATATCCCAAAGAGATCTTAGAGGAGGGGAAAGGGACCCACATGTGCAAGAATATTTGTGGCAGCCCTTTTTGTAGTGGCTAGAAACTGGAAACTGAAGGGATGCCCATCAATTGGAGAGTGGCTGAATAAATTATGGTATATGAATGTTATGGAATATTATTGCTCTGTAAGAAACAACCAGCAGGACGATTTCAGAGAGGAGTGGAGGGACTTGCATGAACTGATGCTGAGTGAAACGAGCAGAACCAGGAGATCATCATACACAGCAACAACAGTATTACATGATGATCAATTCTGATGGACATGGCTCTCTGCAACAAAGAATTGTCTCAAACCAGTTCCAATTGTTCACTGAAGAAAACCATATACACCCAGAGAGAGGGAAATGAAATATGGACCACAACGTAACATTTTCATGATCTTTATTGACATTTGCTTGCATTGTGTTGCCTTTCTCTGATTCTTTTTTTTTCTTGTAGAGAGGATTTTTCTTGCATAACTTCTCAAGCATTTCAACATTATTAATATGTAGTGGACTTCCTGTCATCTAGGGGAGGGGAGGGGACTGGGAGTAAAATTTGTAATGGAAAGCTTTGTAAAGATCAATGTTGGGGAACTACCCATACATATGTTATACAAATAAAAAGCTTTAATAAAAAAATAATAAAATAAAATAAATGGCTCTTCAGGAAGTTCCTCTCTTCCTTTGAGATTCATTCTATTTCTATCTACAACTTAATCCAAATCTAAAGACCCACTCACTCACCTTTCTTCCTCCCTGAGTTCAATAGGTGTCTTATAATTCTCCTTCCTGCCCTCCCAATAGGGAACTTCAACATATATATTGATTCTCTCTCAAATATCCTAATAGAACCCCTATTCCTCTACCATGAGCTGCTACTTCTCCTCATCATGAAACGTGGTTAAATCCAGAAAGTTTCAAAAGGGGATTTACATTCAGGGATGAGCCAGACCTTGTAACTAAGAAATTTCTGGTTCTGCCTATAGTACTCCATTGTTTTACTAATTAAATAAGCCTATCAAAAAAGGAAAAGTGGAGGGGGACTACTCAGGGTTGGACATGACTTATTTTTAGTGAACACATAATAGTTCTTGGTCATCATATCTTTTCTTTTCTAAGTGCTGACATATCACATGTTCAATAATCCATTGTATAAGTTTGTTGTGAATTAAGGTGAAGTTTATGTGTAATTTCTAGGATTGTGGGTCCAAAACTGGAAGAAAATCCAGGGGCCATCTAGCCCAGCCCCTTCAATTTATAGCTGAGAAAACTGAGGCCAGATTACACAAGAAATTATCAGAAAGAGAATGTGACTCCAGATCCTCTGACTCCTAATAATGCTCTTTCCTCTATAATCTCTTCTAGGTAAAATCTCTCCACTTAATATAACTACCTATCATATGATGTGAATTTTTTTAAGCAAAGCAACCACCAACAACTGATTAATTCTATTTTATCAAGCTTTGCTTAAAATGTAATACTCAGAACTGAACACTATCTTCCTTATTCTGGACACTGTTATTCTATAAGTATAGAATTAAGATTCCATACACACTTCTATTTATGTTGTGGTGCATTAAGCCTCAAGATTTTTTTGAATGATAAATACTGGCAAGAAAGGTTTATTTCATCTATACTTGTGCAATAGTTTTGTTTTGGTAACACTAAATGAAAGTTCTCCCAAATTTCATCTTATTTCAGTCCAATATTCTAGCCTATCAAGATCAATGACTCAAATTTAAGGGATATGGACAATACGTTGTGCCAAAATAAGTAATGTCCCCTTTAGGGTGACATTAATCAATCTGCTGCAGACCCTCTAATTATATTGTAAACTAGTCTATATGTCAACTAGTTTCTTCACAAAGATACATGAGAAATTTAGAACTATTTAGAGATGAGATAAAATACCACTGAAGGCTTTGAGTTCTCATTCACTAAAGAAGTTCATGCAGAGATTGGATATCAACTTGTCATGTAATGCTATCGATATGATTCTTATTTGGGGATAGGCTGGACTAGTTCACCACTAAAACTCAATATGCCTCTGATGAAATTAGGCAGTTTTTAATGAACCCATGCTATCTCTTGCTTTCATGATTTTCCTCTCAAAGTGGAGACAAGCCATCTTTTAGATAAGCCAATCTATAATTTTTTCTGGGGATAAGGTCACTTTTACCTGATCTGTAGTTTCAAAATACCTTTAATCCCTTTCCCGGTCTGCAGTTTCTAAAATGTCAACAAATATTTTTTGAAAAAGTGGAACTTTTACTCATATTTTGCTTTTAATACCATTTCTGTCCTCCACAATTTGTTAAAAATTACTGAGAATAGTCTCATTCAAAATGCAAGTTCATTCTTTATCGGGGCTCCATATTTGATGCTTTGCTCCAAAACTCACTATGGATTCCTATTGCCTACTAAATAAGTGAATAATCTAAACTGAGGACTTTCCACAATCTGCTCCCAATCTGTTCCCAATCAACTTTCCAGCCCTCCTTCCCTCTTTTATACCACTATACAAACCTGAGATTCTTGTACAACTGGTTCCTTTGCCTTTCTCCAAATGCCCCTATTATTATTCCACCCTAGTGGATTTGTTCTTCTTTCTTCCCTTTGCCTGGAATGTGTTCTTAGCCATCTGAGCCTACTATAGTCTTCTTTCCTGATGTTCAAATACAACTGTCAATTCTTTTATAAAGCATTGCTCAAATCCTCCCAGTAATCTCCTTACTTCTGCTTTCCTTATTAGTATCTGTTCAATCCATATGATACTTAAAATATATTACCATAATTACTTGTGTGCAAATCTTTTCCTCCCCCTCTGGATTATAAATGCCTTTAAAAGGTCGGGTTTGTTTTTCTTTTTTTTTTATCTTTGCATATTTTGCATCACCTTGAAAAGTACCTGGAATTAAATTATTAACTATTCATCTCATTAAAGCTTTTAAAGTCACAATCTATGGATCAGTGCAAAGAATAAACAATCATATTTACTCTCAGATTTGAAAAGTTCTGTTTCCTCATATCTATCAGATCAACTCTTATGACAGAAAAGGAAAATGACAAATCATGGAAATGTTGTAAAACTGGAACACTAAAGTATTGTTGGTGGAGTTGTGAACGAATCCAACCAATCTGAACAGCAATGCTGAACTATACCCAAAGGGAAAACAAACTGTTTATATACTGTTTGGTCAGCAATAAAACAAAGTGGGTCTGTATCCTAAAAACAGCATGAAAAATGGGAAAAGGATATACAAAAATATTTATAGTATCTTTTTTTGTGGTGTTAAAAAACTGGAAATTGTGAGGATGTCAATCAACTGGGAAATGGCTGAACAAGTTGTAATGTATGTATGTAATGGCATACTATTGTTCTATAAGAAACTATGAGCAGGCAGAATTCAGAAAAATCTAAATACTTACAAAAACTGATACTGAGTAAAATGAGCAGAACCAGAACATAATGTTGCAATAACATTGTGTGATGATTGATTATATCAGAATTAGTTCTTCTTAATAATACAATCCATCAAGACCATTCCAAAAGATTCATGATAATACTATCGACATCCAGAGAAAGAACTTTGAAATTTGAATGCAGATCAAAACATACTATTTTCACTTTGGTTTTTCTTTTTTTTTTTCTTTTCTTGTGGTTCAAATTCCTTTTATTCTGATTCTTCTTTCTCAACATGACTAATGTGGAAATATGTTTAACATGATTGTATATAACCTAAAAAACAAAATTCAGTTAATGAAAATAGTTTTGTTCTAGCATGCATGTATTTAGCAGTTAGCACCTTTTTAGTTACTAAACAATTCACAGCAACATCTGAAAAAGTTATGAACACATTACTTAGATGGAATTCTGAACATCTGAAAAGACAAGGTCTGTTTCTGACATTTATTGCAATAGAAAATCCAGATGTTCACTTGCCAGGATTACTTAACTTTGGAGTA
This sequence comes from Myrmecobius fasciatus, assembly GCA_023553655.1. Classification (NCBI taxonomy): domain Eukaryota; kingdom Metazoa; phylum Chordata; class Mammalia; order Dasyuromorphia; family Myrmecobiidae; genus Myrmecobius; species Myrmecobius fasciatus. The sequence goes on from JAJPUD010010836.1 coordinate 23,003, forward strand.
ATCTAGAATAGTCATTAAGTATACATTTATAAGTCATTTGGAAATTAAAATAGTTAATAATGTATAATTGGAATTATCATTCCTACTTTGATATCTGCTATAAAGAACTTAAACTTCCTAAGAAGTATATAATCCAAAAGTCCTGCTGAATCCTCAGTCACTTTCATAAAAGTTTTACTCAAGCGTTTCTATTCCTTTGGTTTTGAGATTGCTTGGTCTTGGTCATCATTAAAAGTCTTTCTATTCTGAAATCGTATCTTGTCTCACAGGTACCATTTTCCCTCCTTCCCCCTCCCCCATTGTCCAAGGTGATAAGCTTTGGGTCAGGAAATGTGAAAAAGTATGGTGCAGTGGAAAGGATGGAGGTCACATGTTCAAGTACTATTTGTAATTTACGGCCTAGGTGGCCCTGAGTAGGTCATTTAACATATATACACAACATAGAGAGAGCATGTTATTCATGTGTGTTGTTTTTCAGATATGCAGGGATGAATGCATATAGACATAAGCAGCTAGGTGGCTCGGTGAAAAGGGCTCCGGGCCTACAGTCCTACAGAAGCCCTGCATTCAAATCTAGCTTCAGACCCTTACTAGCTGTGTGACTGTGGTTAAGTCACTGAATCCTGTTTACCTGAGTTTCATTCTCTGTAAAATAAATCTGTAAAAACTATTCCAGTATTCTTGCCCAGAAACTCCCAAATGGGATCATGGAAAATCAGAAATGTCTTAAACAACAACAAATCCATACTTGCATACATACACAGGAGCCCCGAGGCTAAAGAGGGCTCGGCCTCCAGGAGAGGTCATGGTCCATCCTTGGTCTCACAGATTCCTGGGCCGCCCACTAGCTCCGTCTTCATATCCCTTTTTTCTCTTTGTCTCTGAAGCTACTACCCACACTGAAGCCACAAGCCCATAGCATTGCTCCCATTCTCCCTTGCGCATGCGCGGCCTGAGGGCGTGGGGCAGAAAAGACAAGACAATGGTGACCTCGGCGAGCCGTAGGTAGCTTAGGAGAAACTGTCGGGGAGAGGAAGCGTCGGGGAAAGGTGAGAGGATCTGGTGGGGGGAGGAGGGAAGTCCCTCTTTATTGCCTTTCTGCCACGACAGAGACGCTCCGCTGACTTCGCTCCCAGCCTCAAAGGGTCGGCCCAGGTCCCATATCTGCGGGCGCTTCTCCCATCCCTTCCTCCAGTTCCCTTTTTCAGGTACTAAAATACCAAGCTGCTTTTCCGACCTTCCCTGGCCTCCAACAACTCCTGTTCTAGCTCCCTAGCACCATGCTTCCGGCTCACAGCTAGGACGTCTATCCAACCGGAAATACAATCACACACTCCCAGGCTTTTCAGCCACTGTGCACATGCGCGGGCCTCAGCTTTAGTACAGACTCCTTAGGCCCAACTGGCTGCCTCAGATCTGCGTCTTCGGACTTTCTGGCGGTTTGCTTGCCTTTGTTAAGGATTAGGGAGGTGCAAACATGGCCATAAGAATTCTCCTCTGTCCTATAGCAAAGGTTTCCACCTTGCCTACTTTTACTTTTTCCTTGAAGGTCCCACCATCCCTCCTTGTAATGCCCTCCCTCCTCAACTTCTTTTAAATCCCAACTCCATTGCTGGAGACAGCAATGCTGACAAATGCTTAACAACTGCCACCCGGGCCCCCCCCCCCCCAAAAAAAAAAAAAAAAGTATGCAGGAGCGTTTTTTAAGATTAACATGAATTGGGGCAGCTAGGTGGTGCAGTGGTTAGAGCACCAGCCCTGAAGTCAGGAGGACCTGAGTTCAAATTTGGCCTCAGACACTTAACACTTCCTAGTTGTGTGACCCTGGGCAAGTCACTTAACCCCAACTGCCTCAGCAAAAATAATTATTTTTTTTAAAAGATTTGCATGAATTAAAACAACTCTGAGGTACCACTTCACATCTGATTGTCTAACATGCCAAAGAAGAAAAAAAAATGATAAATGTTGAAAGGAATCTGGGAAAATTGGGCACTAGTGTTGTTGGTGGAGTTGTGAACGGATCCAGGCATTCTGCAAAGAAATTTAGAATTATGACTTCTAAAGGGCTATCAAAATGATCCACAAATACTGTTACAAAGTCTTTATCCCAAAGAGATCATTAAAAAGGAGAAAGGACTTAGATGTACAAAAATATTTACAGCAATTTTTCAAGGTGGCAAAAAAAATTGAAAATGGAGATATTGATTGATTGGAAAATGACTAAACAATTGTGGCAAATGGATGTAATGGGATACTATTGTACTATATGAAGCGATTGACTGGCAGATTTCAGAAGAACCTGGAAAGACTTATAAACTGATACAAAGTGAAGTGAGCAGAACAACAACAACAAAAACAAACGTATATTGTAACAGCAACACTATGCTATAATCAACTGTGATAGACTTAGCCCTTCTCAGAAATGCAGAGGTCCAAGACAAGTTCAAAAGACTCATAATGGAAGTGCTCTCCCCATCCAGAGAAAGAACTGATGAAATAAATGCACATCCAAGCATAATGTTTTAACTTTCTTTGCTTTTTTTTCCATTTGTTTTTTCTTCTTTCACAACATATTATTTTACATAATCTCACATATTTGCCCTGTATAAAATTGCTCACCATTGTAGGGAAAAGAGAAAGGAGGTGGAGAGAAAATTTGTAACTTATTTTATCTTTTAAAATTAATGTTGAAAATTGTCTTTACGTGTAATTGGAGAATAAAATGCTATTTTAAAAAATTTATATGAAATGAATGTTAAATTTTATCATTACATGCAAAAAAATTGAATATTAATTTATAATCATTTTCTCCATCCATTTTTTAAGTCTATACCAGAGTCCTGAGGCCAATAGTAAATATTTTAGGCTTTTCTGGCCATTTGAGAAAATCAGACAATATGTAGGTCCTTACGTAACAAAAAATCATTTCCATAATTAATTTTGCTGGTGAAATTCAAAATAATAATACTCAAATGTAATATTTTATAAATCAATAATGTAATTCTTTGGGGGAGAGTGATAAATTTTCACTTAATAAAAATTAATCTTCCCTATTATGAAAATTTCCTGCAAATGTTCATCTGTTAATGTTCATCTGACATGAAATTTTATTTATTTCATCTTTGAAAATGTCTTTCTACACATATAAGTATTGCTAAATGCCTGATATCAATCCCTGAAAGATAAGAATGAAGTTGAATACTCTTAAACAAGTTTTTCTTTGAATGCATCTCTTTAGTTGCTACAATTAAACACAACTTAATACACCATCCAAAAAAAAAAGTTTTCCTTGCTTACTTAAAAAAAAAAAAAGCCACCTGAAAACTTAATTATGGTTGTAGTCTTATTTTCTTTTTTTAAATTTTTGTCAAGAAATTCTTTTTCAATGAGAAGTTTTGTTTTAAATTATCTCATTTTTTTTTACCTGTGATGAGTACTTAGTCTACTAACATTGAAATATATTGTACTCATTTAGTACAGCTATAATGTCTTTGCAAAGAAAACATCATGCTCTGCCATCTAATTCAATAACAAAATAATCCACATTCCACTATCTTAAAAATGCATTTTTTTTCCTTGTTTGACATAATGGGTGTGTACTGGTAATAAAAAAATAAATGTCACTGTAAGGTGATAGAGATACATGAAATGCTATGAAGTTGTAACTATCTCTGCTGTTTGTTGCAGCAATGTGAAGTGATTTGAGCACCACGTATGGTCTTCCTCAACTACTCAACTCTACCCTTGTAGTAAAAGCAACCATAGGCAATACATAAACAGATATGTATAATTTTGGTGCAATAAAACTTTATTTATGGGCACTGAAACTTGAATGCATGTAATTTTTAATCCATCACAAATTATTATTCTTTTGTTTTTTTTTTCCAACCATTTAAAAATGTAAAAACCATTCTGTATAGGAGGTACAAGAACATGTAGCAGACTAGGTAATTTGCAGAAGCCTGGTCGAGACAATCAACAAAATAATAAATCAAATACTGGTTTTTAGCATTTTCTGTTTTCTGAGGTGTGACTACTCTCACTGAAAATTCCAGTACTTTTAGGATGGAGACGTTTCCATCTCTAAGTTGTTAAAACCTCCTTACCAAATTATCTCCTATCTACTCTGAAAACATTTCATATATACCTATATTGCTTCCCTGCATTTAAATGTGGATTCCTTGAGGGCAGAGAGTAATTACTTAATAAATGCTTTTTGATTGATTGTTCTAGGAGTCTTTACATCAGCCACTATCAGTGTTTCCAAATGTAAATGTATGGGACAAATCCCTTTTCAGACATATCTGCTGAAAAAAGGTTCAGGAATGTGGCTGAACTAGTACCTGATCTTGCCCCTGGTTTAAGCTTTTTTTAGTTCTAATCCAATTCACTGGAAAGTCAAGAAAAACATCATCCTTGTGATGTAATTGGTTCTCTTAAAGAAAGAAGGATGAACAATAACAGTCTATGTGGGTAACTGAAAGGCAGGTTATAAAATTCTCAACATTTCAGAGCTGTTTGATAATTATTAGACAAATAAACACAATCTGGTTTATCCTCAGAGGTAAATTGTCTTTGCAGAACATCCACCCTAAATAAGGGTGAGGTTTCTAAACATGATGAGGAATCCAAAGAAAAGACTAAGAGAAACGGAAGGGGAAAAGGAGAGAGACAGAGACAGAGAGAAAGACAGAGACAGAGAGAAAGTCAGAGAGAGAGAGAGAGAAAATTTGTTTTGAAACTCTCAGGAAAAGGAAGTTTTCTAAAAGAGTTGGAAAAAATCTTTGTTTAGGAGTCTAAAAAATAAGGTACTTATCAAGGATGTCAGCTGAACCAAAAGGTAGAAGCAGTAGACAGAACCAAGCAGAATCTGTAGACTAAATGTCCCGACAAGAAGTTTCCTACAGCAACCAATGTCCAGAGATGCTTTCTGAACAATGTTCAGAAGATACTACGAGATCTGGAACAGGCCCATCCAACAGATGCTATCAACCTAGTGTCAGAGATAGTAGCCCTGTAACGTATTTATAAATGAATTATGAATCCATATATATGCCCTGACCACCTATGTTCCTTATGTGTGTGTCTGTGCTGTCCCATGTTTGCTACTGATTTTATTTTAGTAAGTCCCTAATTATATAAATTAATGACTTCATTTTAACCTTAAAAATTACTAAGAATGATCTGAACTAAATTCATTTTAAGCAGCCTTTTTCTAGTAGCATTAGTAATATGTTATGAACAAACAGGGACATCTGAACAGGAAAAACCCTGGTAAGGCTGAATAAGTACCTTTTTATTTAATAAACAAAAGCTTGGTTTGACTTCCATTTCTCTGGCAGGTATGATCATGACACATTGATCCTCCCTCCCCCAATTCAAAAAATTCCAGTGGTTCCCCTTCACCTCCAGGATTAAGAACCTCTACTTGGTATTTTGAGTCCTTCATAACAAAATCCCTTTCCCTCCTCTTTGCAATCTGACACTTCATTCCCCATCACTTAGTCTTCTGTTCAATGACGCTGGCTTCCTTGATGTTCCACAGGCACTACTTCTCTTGGCTTCATGCATTTTTTCTCTGGCTGTCACACATGGTTGTTATATTCTTTTTACTCATCTCTGTCTCTCTGACTTCCTTTAAGTCCCAACTAAAAAACTACTTTCTACAGGAAGCCTTTCCCAACTGCCTTTAATTCAAATGCCCTCCTCAAACTCCCACTATCTCTTGAAGTCTCCATGACAATCTGTGAAAATGTGGATACTTCTTACACTACCTACTTTTCAAGGTTACTGTGAGAAAAAAAACTTTGCAAGCTGCATATTGTTTGGCAGATAACCAAGTGTTCATTGTTATTCCAGATCCCATAGTGATACTCTTGCTTAGATAGAAGACCCCTCTGGAGAAATAAGAATTCCCCACCCTGGCTAGCCAAAAGTTATAAAACTACCAAACTTGTAGCGATCAAGTCTTTCACCTACCTAGTTTATTAAGAGGGATAGAAAAAGAACATGAGAAAATTTCATATTGAAAAATTTTATTTAATTTTTAAAATTCCATTAACATATCAATGAGACAATGGTATGTGGTGGTGTGAAAACTAAATTATGAAAATTTCAAGATACACTTCCTTCACATTCAGTAGTGTTCCTTCTTTTTCAACATTACTTTCTTGAAATTGTAAATTATTAAAAAAAAAAAGTCTTTCCTCAAGCTAATTCTAAGTTGTGTGATATCTATACCAAGATGACATCAGCTTTAAAGCCTGTACTAAATTTTGGTTTAGAATTAAATTCTTCCTTTAAACAGCCTACATTCTCTCAACACCTTACAGAAATTTGGTGTTTTACTAATAATTTTTTTCCATTGTATCTTCAAAGTCTGTTAAAAGGATTATTTAAAATAGGCAAAAACATAAATTTAACACCTTAAATTTTGTATTTCATTAGATAGAAAAAAAATAAATTATAAAACTGAACTAATCACATAAACTATTTGTATTCACATGCTCAAATGGAACTGTCCTTTCAGGTTTTATAAATAACAACTCACCTGTGCCTGTCATATTGTATAATTCATCTTCATAATATGCCTTTATCTCAGCACAGGGAGTCCACCCAACATATTGGGGCCTTCATTGCTTTCTCCTGACATCACAAGGATACCAATGGAATATGTCTGCTGCCACTCAATTATTGCTTGATTTCAGCCAGGATTAATACATCTTCTTTTTTAATCTGCTTTCCCTTTATCATTTTCTTGTGTGTGCTGCTATCTCTCCATTGTCCCGAGATTCTCAATTTTAATTAATTGGAGAGCGTAGTATTCCTTGAGTTTTGGCCATTAAATCAAAAGAATAGAAGAATGTAAAAAACTGGATATTTGATTCAGGGGAAAAGCTTGGAGTTGTTAAACAAACCTTTTAATAGTCCAAAGACAATTCAGGTTGCTCTCCTTCACTTGTGTAATTCTAGGTTCAACTGACTGATTTGCAGTATCTTTCCAATGGATATACTGTTCCATGTGTATGTTTGCACACATATAAATAAGCTTTATAATTGACCAATTACATGTCATAGTTTGGACAAAAGATATGCATCTGTCTACTTACCTTAAGTGCTAATTATTATTAAAAATAGAAAAGGGATGGGGAGAAATAAGACATTTTGCTTTGCCACATTAATCTTTAAGTGTTGATATAAAGTTTACATTCTCTATATGAAGTGTGAAAAAGTAATGCTTCAATAAATAGCATCTGCATTACTTTGTGCTGTTAGGTTAATTGAGCATAAAATTAAATTTTTTTAATCTCCCAAACTTCTATTTGAAGGAGTGGTTTTAGAAAGATGGGGCATTAAAATTCCTTCCTTATTCTCCTTAGTCCAGTTTTGAGACTTAGAAATCAAGCATAAGTAATAATCTTATCCCAACTATAAGAAGAACTATAAGAAGAGCAACTTTTGTATTATGACTACAATCAGATTTTTATAGTTATTAGATATCCAATCAGACTTACAATTATTAGATATCACTAAGCCCATACTTGTGAGCCCATACACATAGATGACCCCTCTGTAGTCTCTGTTCAGGGTTGCTCATTTGACTGTGTCACACATCTACTCAGCCAGGTTCTATCACATATGTTTAGTTGTTTTTAGTTGTTTTTCACATGTCTGACTTTTCATGACTCATTTGGGGTTTTCTCCGCGGAGATACTGAAGGGGTTTGCCATTTCCTTTTCCAGCCCATTTTACAGATGAGGAAACTGAGGCAAACAGTTAAGTGACTTGCCCAGAGTCACACAGCTAGTAAGTGTCTGAGACCGAGTTTGAAATCAATAAGTCTGACATTCTATCCATTATGTCACCTAGCAACCCTTTCTATTGTTTAGGAAGTCAAAGCATGATTAGGTATTTCTAGATCTTCCTAAGGAATTTTTTAATTAGAATGCAATTCTGTAACAAATATAAAAAGCTAAAGTTGTGAAAAGATTGGCACAGCTTCTCATATTGTCATTTAAACCTGGAAACATTTCTTTCCAATAGTGTATGTTTCCTAAAGGGGGAAATATAAGGATGATTGCTTATGAAATCATCTTCCTGATGCATTTTTAATATTTAATCAGCAGATGGCAGCATTTGATCTCACTTTAAGAATCAAAGCATTCTAGTAGCATTCTGTGAAAGCATTTATATACAAAATTTTATAGAAAATGTCTGTAACAAGTGAACAGTTCTGGGCCAATTTATTCTATTTTGTATTAGTGGCGGCTGGGAGGAATGTTCTAGGCCCTGATAACTCTGCCTAGATTTTTCATACAATCAATTAAAAATAACTTGATAATTTATTTACTATATATGAAAAAAATTTGCACTTCTCTGTGATTTACTCTTTTAGATCAGTCTCAGTAAAGTGAATCTGACTGGCCTCATATTAAAGTAGGTTTTTCTTCAGAGCTTCACTCACTAATCCATGAAAGTTTACTGAGAAATAACCACGTGGCAACAATTCTGAAAATAAGACTTCAAATCAATCAGATTACAAGAGAAGCTTTCCTGGGAACTAAGGCAAATAAAATAAAATTTCTTAAAAGCTCTCATCCTCTATGACATCCTCTCCATCTTTATTTATTAACAAAGAGGATAAGGAAGGCGAGGCTTTCAACCAAGCCTAATTCATTTTTTGAAGAGAGATATGGCTCCTAATTGATAGAGAGAATGCTGAGTTACACTGATATAAAGGACAGAGTTGGGACCAGAGCTTGCTTTTTATCCCCATTTAAGTATTTTATTTTTTCCAATTACATGTAAAGATAGCTTTCAACATTCATTTTTATAAGATTTAGAATTCCAAATTTTTCCCTCTCTCTTCTATCCCCCCCCCTTTCCCAAGAAAGCAAGCACTCTCATGTAGGTTATACATGTACAATTATTTAAGACAACTCTGAGATATCACTGCACATCTCTCAGATTGGCTAAGTTGACAGGAAAAGATAATGATGAATGTTGGAGGGAATGAGGGAAAATTGGGGCACTGATACATTGTTGGTGGAACTGTGAACTGACCCAATCATTCTAGAGAACAATTTGGAACTCTGCTCAAAAAGTTATCAAACTGTGCATACCATTTGACCCAGCAGTGTTTCTACTGGGCCTATATCCCAAAGAGATCTTAAAGGAGGGAGAAACCCACATGTGCAAAAATGTCTGTGGCAGCCCTTTTTGTAGTGGCAAGAAACTGGAAACTGAATGGATGCCCATCAGTTGAGAAATGGATGAATAAATTATGACATATGAATGTAATGTAATATTATTCTATAAGAAATGATCAGCAGTTCTGATGGACATGGTTTTCTTTTTTCTTTTCTTTTTTTTTTTTGCTTTTTGCTGAGGCAAACTTTTTTTGTTGAGTGACTTGCCCAGGGTCACACAGCTAGGGAATGTTAAGTGTCTGAGGCCAGATTTGAACTCAGGTCCTCTGGACTTCAGGGCTGGTACTCTATCCACTGCACCACCTAGCTGCCCTGGACATGGTTTTCAACGAGGTGATTCAGGCCAATTCCAATGGACTGGTGATGGAGAGAGCCATCTGAACCCACAGAGAGGACTATGGGGACTGAATGTGTATCACAGTATAGTATTTTCACCTTTTTTGTTGTTGTTTGCTTGCTTTTTCTCTCTCATTTTTTTCCCTTTTTGATCAGATTTTTCTTGTGTAGAGTGATAAATGTGGAAATATCTTTAGAAGAATTACATATGTTTAACCTATATTGGATTACTTGTGGTCGAGGGAAGGGGAGAGGTGGAGAAGAAGGGACAAAAATATGGAACGTAAGGTTTTGCAAGGGTAAATGTTGAAAACTATCTGCATGTATTTTGAAAAATAAAAAGCTATTATAAAAAAGAATTGTTCCAGCCCTGAAGTCAGGAGTACCGGAGTTCAAATATGGTCTCACAGACACTTAATACTTCCTAGTTGTGTGACTCTAGGCAAGTTACTTAATCCCAATTGCCTCAGCAAAAAAAAAAATAAGTGAGGTGCTAGACATGGAAAATATCAAACACTATAAAAAATCAAAACAGATTTTAGCAGTTATATAAATACTTGCTATTGATGTAGCAATTATCCCTGAATCAATTGTCCACAGTTAGTGATTGTTTCCTCATCTGTAAAATGGAGATGGTGATAGCACTTATTTCCCAAGAATGTTGTGAGGATAAAATAAAGTAATATTTGTAAAGTAGTTAAGCCAAGTTGAACAAGTTAGGGTGTATCTATGCCAGCATGTGATGACTTTCCCCAGTAGAATAGGCAGATGACAACACTTTGTTCCAACAGCCACAAAATCATACACATTTGAAGCTGGCATTTTGGAGTGTTTAGATCATATTAAAATTAAAAGATGCCACAATCATCCACTGTATTCCTGCCATCACCAGTCGCTCTAACTTTTGTCTTTCTACTGGTCTCTGATGATTCTGAAAAGAGAGTGAGACTGACGACATTGTACAACTCTGAATCCAAAATCACTTGCAGGTCAAGACATCACCTCATAATGTCACTGGCCCTCTGAAAATAAATGAAGAATAACAACAGCACAGTGCCCAACACATAATAGATCCTATGTACATGTTACAGTGATAATGATGTTTGGTCTGAGCCCTTCCTCAAAGTGGAGGTTCAAAGAAAGAATTCAATAATGAGAGAAGAGGCCCAGAGGAGTCAAGTCAAGAGGGATCTTTGTATCTCTTGCTGCTGAACTTGGTTGGTAATATATAAAAATGCTGATGATTTATGTTGGTTTATTTTGAATCCTGCATATTTGCCAAAGTTGTGAATTGTTTCTAGTAGTTTTTTAGTTGAGTCTCTAGGATTTTCTAAATATACCATCATGTCATCTGCAAAGAGTGATAATTTGGTTTCTTCATTACGTATTCTAATTCCTTTTATCTCTTTTTCTTCTCTTATTGCTAAAGCTAACATGTCTAATACAATATTAAATATTAATGGTGACAGTAGGCAGCCTTGTTTCACTCCTGATCTTATGGGGAATGGTTCTAGTTTGTCTCCATTACATACAATGCTTGCTGATGGTTTTAAGTAGATGCTACTAATCATTTTAAGGAAGAGCCCATTTATTCCTATACTCTCTAGTGTTTTTAATAGGAATGGGTGTTGGATTTTATCAAATGCTTTTTCTGCACCTATTGAGATAATCATATGGTTTTTGTTAGTTTGGTTATTAATATAATTGACTATGCTGATAGTTTTCCTAATATTAAACCAGCTCTGCATTCTTGGTATAAATCCTACTTGGTCATAGTGTACTATCCTGGGGATGACTTTCTGTAATCTCATTGCTAATATCTTATTTAAGATTTTTGCGCCAATATTCATTAGGGAAATTGGTCTATAGTTTTCTTTCTCTGTTTTCACCCTACCTGGTTTAGCTGTCAGCACCATATCGGTATCATAGAAGGAATTTGGTAGTATACCTTCTGTCCTTATTTTTTCAAATAGTTTGTATAGTATTGGAATTAATTGTTCTTTGAATGTTTGGTAGAATTCACATGTAAATCCATCTGGCCCTGGAGATTTTTTCTTAGGGAGTTGGTTAATAGCTTATTCTATTTCTTTTTCTAATATGGGGCTATTTAAATAATTTATTTCCTCTTCTGTTAACTTGGGCAATCTATATTTTGTAGATATTCTTCCATTTCATTTAGATTATCAAACTTACTGGCATAAAGTTGGGCAAAGTAACTCCTAATTATTGCTCTAATTTCCTCTTCATTGGAGGAAAGTTCTCCTTTATCATTCTTGAGACTAACAATTTGATTTTCCTTTCCTTTTTCTGATCAAATTAAATAAAGGCTTATCTATTTTATTGGGTTTTTTGTAAAACCAACTCAGTTTTATTTATTAAATCAATAGTTTTCTTATTTTCAATTTTATTAATTTCCCCTTTTATTTTTAGAATTTCCAATTTGGTATTTAATTGAGGGTTTTTAATTTGTTCTTTTTCAAGTTTTTTTAATAATAAGCCCAATTCGTTGATTTTTTTCTTTCTCTATTTTATGCAAGTAAGCATCTAGAGATATAAAATCGCCCCTTATAACCGCTTTGGCCATATCCCACAAATTTTGGCATGTTGTCTCATTATTGTCATTCTCCTGGATGAAATTACTGATTGTGTCTATGATTTGCTCTTTCACCCATTCATTCTTCAGGATTAGATTATTTAATTTCCAATTAACTTTTGGCCTATTTTCTCCTGGCCTTATATTGCATGTGATTTTTATTGCATCATGATCTGAAAAAGATGCATTTACCATTTCTGCCTTTCTGCATTTGATTTTGAGGTTTTTATGCCCTAACACATGGTCAATTTTTGTGTAGGTTGCATGGACTGCTGAGAAAAAAGTAAACTCCCTACTGTCTCCATTCAACTTTCTCCATAGATCTATCATACCTAGCTTTTCTAACAATTGGTTTATCTCCCTAGTTTCTTTCTTGTTTATTTTGTGGTTTGATTTATGTAATTCTGAGAGAGCAAGGTTGAGATCCCCCACTAGTATCGTTTGGCTGTCTATTTCTTCTTGCATCTCTCTTAATTTCTCCCCTAGGAATTTGGGTGCTATTGCACTTGGTGCATATATATTTAGTATAGATATTGCTACATTATCTATGGTACCCTTTAATAAAATATAATTTCCTTCCTTATCTCTTTTGATTAGATCTATCTTGGCCTTTACTTGATCTGAGATAAGGATTGCTACCCCTGCTTTTTTTTTTTGTTCGCCTGAAGCATAATAGGTTCTTCTCCAGCCTTTTACCTTCATCCCACATGTTAATTACCGGAATTGCCCCAGGGCAAACTACCACAGCTAGCCACTGCTTCTTTGCTTTGCACACACCCCAAGCTTCTAAAAAAAATAAATAAATAAAAAATGAGTAAGAAGCAGAAGAGAGCTCTTACCATAGACAGCTTTTATGGAGAGAAAGAAAGGCAGACCCCCAGATCCTGAGGTACCTGTAGACAAAGTAAATCCAGAGGAAGTCATCAAGGGAGATATAACCTGGTCCCCTTTGCAAAAAGCCTTTCTGGAAGATTGCATAAAGAATCTCAAAAAAGAGCTGGATGATAAATGGGAAAAAAAAAAAAAACTGAGTTCAGTGCAAGAAGCATATAATGCCCTGCAAAAGAGATATGAAAAAGACACCAATTTATTGAAAAACAAAATTGGTGAATTGGAAATAGACAATAATGCACTGAAAAATGAAATTAGTGAAGTGAAAAAAAGAGTGCAATGAACAGATTGGCCAGTTACAAAAGGAGCTAAAAAAGGTAACTGAAGAAAATAACACTTTAAAAATAAAATTTGAACAAATGCAAGTGAATGACTTTGCAATGGGTTACAAACTGCCTTTTACAAAAGGCAGATCTGCCAGAGCACCTGCCCGAAATCAAGGCAGAGTGTCCCGAGTGCCTCAGAAACTCTCACCAGCTGTTTTGAGTTTCTGCCAAGCTGAGCCCCGCCCAGTTTCCTATCTCTCCCAGATGCAGGACAAACTGCTCCCTCCCACTCCTCACCCCCTCTGCCCGACTGAAACAGACCTTTATGGAGTTCTTCAAAGGTAACTTCAGCAAGCAGAATTTCTTAGCCCAAATATTTCTGGGTTCGTTGACGTGAAGATCAGTTCAGAGGCTTATTTTACTGTTGACTTGAGAGAAGGTCAGAGGAGGACACAGAGAGTTGCTCACTCCACCATCTTGGCTCTGCCCCCTCCTCTGTTTTCATTTGTTTTGTTGCTTGATATTTTAAATTTCATTTTCTGTACCTTTTTCTAAAAGAGATTTCTTTTCTTCATTTTCTTTAAGATTTATTTTTCCTTTTAATCCATCCTATACAATTATTCTTTGATTCATGGCTCTTATATTTAGTCTTTCTTTAGTCTCTGAATAACTTATGGAATTAGAGGTTCTAGATTCATTCTAAACATTTTCTACGTATTTTCTTGAAGATGTTGCCCTCTGGCCCCTTTTTTCCGATTGGGCATCACTCTTACAAATAATAATTCCTGCAGGTGATAAAGAGGCAATTGCCCCATGATTGGAATTTCCCCCATGTCCCTGATTTTGGAGTTCATTATTAACCTTTCTCCTCCCCACCATGGTCATTTCCCCCATTTGTCTTGAAATCTTTCCTCTGGATTGGTGACCCATTCTTCTAGGTATCATTTGTGCCCAGGAGTTCTGATTCCCCTTTTCCTGAGACAGTATAAAGCAAAGTAGTTTGTCTAGGAACTGAATTCCTGTAGGTTATACCCATTGTAAAATCCCAATTTCCCTTTATAGACAATCTCTTTTTTTTTTCCTGAGGAACTTTCATCAACATACTCCTCTAACCACTGAAGCAAGATTCTCCTTTCATTTTCTTTTTTTTTTAATTTATTCCCTCTTTGGAATTTTTATTGTTACCAATAACATTTCCAGATTCATATTAAAAAAAAAGTGGAGAAAGATAATGTCCTTGATTTTACACTTGCATTTTGTGGAAAGCTGCTAGTATTTCCCTATTGCACATAATGTTAGAGCTACACTCTCTGACAAGGGATTGACTGGCCACAACTAGATAAAGAACCAATGTGAAATCAGCCTTTGGATAAGATGACAAAATTTTTCATATATCAGCTAATGTGGGATTTTAGGGACTCTGGAAACAAGGATATTTAGAAGGAGTAGTATGGGTTTTTCCAAGGCATTCACCTTAGCTGTGGTAGTAGTGTCTATGACATCTACAACTCCTTTAAGAAGGATGAATCATAATTGGGCTAAGTGAAAGTTATATAACTGTGTGTGTATGTGTATGTGTTTGTGTCTGTATTTACACGTGTATTGTGCATGTGTTCTCCTTACTGACATATAGACTTGCTTTTATTATACTCATATTGTTTTCCTTGATGCTGAATTATTCTTAAATACTGTTAATTCATTTGGTTATAGGTTATCTTTATTTGGTTGTTTTTCTGATGTATATTATATACTTTCTGATAAGATGTTGTTTACACTATTTGTGTCATTAGTGGCATAGATCAATTATTCTCTTTTTTTGGGTTCTTCTTCCATAGGTTAGATGCTAGGGTTAGATTTTTCTCATCAAAGGAATTCAGCAAATATTTTTTCTCCATTTTGGATACTTATTTAATATATGTACTACTCAATCTTTAGACACCTGATAGAAATGATGTGTAAATCCATCTGGACCAGTGTCTATTCTTTATGGATTATTAATTTTTCATTTTCTGATATTAAGTAATCTAAGGCCTTTCTGTAGTGTTGGATTAACTTGGGTACTTTATCTTGCTGATGTAATCTAAGGTTTCTGAAAAAAATTCTCATTTTTCTAGAAAATATGGTGTTTCTTCGGCATTCAACTCATTGAATTCGGTATTCAACTCATTTTGAGAAGAATAAGCTGCTTCAGCACTTGACATTTGCTGAGCACTCATCACATGTGGTTGTTGTCTTGATTGAGTAGAAGTTGGGGCAGGAATACTTCCCAACCCCTCAGCTGCTACTATTATCCTAGGCTGTGGGCAGCTCCTCCCCAGTAAAAGCCGAAGTGAACAGGACGTCAGGGTAGAGCCCGCCATCACGAGATGCGGGGGCGGTGTCTGTTGGCAGGCAGGTCACAGGGCAGTTCTGCAAGGTAATGTGGCTGAGGCAACATTAGTACCGACAGAGGCGCAGAGGGAGCAGCCAGTGTTCTCAGAGGTAGGAGAAGCATCAGAGCAAGAGCATTAGTGGGGCACAAACGGCATAAGCTGGAGCCCAGGCAGAGGAACCAGGACCCTGCAGCGAGCATGGGGCCAGGGCTTCCACCCTCACATCCAGTCCATTCTCCCTTCCCCCCAGGAAACTTGGACAACATGAGGTGGAGGTGGAGTTCCTCTCAAAAAGTGAGTTGGATCAAGACGGGAGGACTGGGCTGGCTTGTTTCTCGGCAGCTGGAAGCCCTTGGGTGGAGAGGGGTGGTTGGGGGGTGGACTGGATGTACTTCTTGTCTAGGAACTGAATTCCTGTAGGTTATACCCATTGTAAAATCCCAATTTCCCTTTATAGACAATCTTTTTTTTTTTCCTTTTCTTGTGGGAAAAATCCTTTGACAACTCCTTTCAGTCACTGGTCATGCCTTTTGGAACCAAATATTGAGTACTGTGGTAATTGGATAGAATAGATTTAGATACGGGTTTGGGTTTTTTTGTTTTTTTGGTTTTTGTTTTGCTTTTGTTTGCTATGATTTCACTTTGTTCCTGTTTCTGTTTTAGTAATTTAATTATCTTCTTTTTTAATGTTTAAAGATTTAGGATTGGTTTCTGAAGAGAACCAACTTTTAGTTTTATTGTTATAATTTCGCCTTTCATTTTGTCCATTTATCCCCTAATTTCGAATAGTTCTATTGTGTTTATTTGGCATTTAGTTTTTTAAAGTACATATTCATCTTTTTTATGTGTTTTGATGTGAACCTTCTAAAACATAATTTTCCTCTGAGGATTTAAGCTATATCTAAAAATGTATCTCAACTTTTTCACTCTCCCTCACATAATTCACTCACATGGTGGTCATGTCACATATCAAGTCTCCATTTAGGCCTATTGCTTTTACTTGGGTCTCCAGTATTAACTTTTTACTGAGTTATTTTAGGAGAAGTGTTTTATATTTCTTCCTTTTATTAAAGATTTAGAAATTCTATGTTCCCTTTTTTTGGTAAAGGTGGCATGAAGTATTTATAATTACTCTTTAAAATTCTCATTCTTAAGATTATGTCTTCAAACCTATTATCACCAACAGTCACCTAGATTCTATATTCTTTATCCTTTTAAGTATATCTTGAAGTGAAAGAGAAACTTTATTTTCTATGAGTTATATCTTTTGGTTAAATTTCCTCTTATACATGTAGGTTCTATGTCCTTTGGTTGATATGTTTTATATTTTTTCACTGGAGCTTCTCAGCAAAGTGCAGCATTCTTATTTACCTCTTAACACTTGTTAAGACTAATTTTTTTGCTTTGCCTAAAACTATGTTACAACTTTTGTTTGGAGAAGGGTGGCATGAATCTCAGATGATGCATGGGCTATTTTGTCTAAGCTTCTGATTTTCATTCTAAGTATCTCTTCATTTTTCAAATTATGTTTTGGTTTTCTTATTTAAACTTTTAAATTTCTTATTTAAATTTGTTTATTGGATTGTTTAATCCATTTACCTTTAAGGTTAGTGTTTTTCTCCATTTGTTTCATTGGAACTTTTATTCCTTTCTTCATTGAAGTACTGTGATCCATTTTGCTTATAGTACACTTGATATGTTTTCCAGAGACTCTCCTCCCAAGCAGCCATATTTACTATTTTCCTGCCCTCTTCCAACTTTTGTCTTTTTTTTTAAAAATAATGGCATTTTACTTTCAAAATATATGCAAAGATAGTTTTCAACATTTACCTTTGCAAAACCTTATGTTGCAATTTTTTTTCTCCCTTCCCCTCACCATCCTCTCCTAGACAGCAAGTAATCCAATATATGTTAAACATGTACAATTCTTCTATACACATTTCCACAATCATCGTGCTGTACAAGAAAAATCAGATCAAAAAGGAAAAAAGAGGAAAAAAAAACAAGCAAACAACAACAAAGTGAAAATACTATGTTGGGATCCATATTCAGTCCCCACATCCTTTTCTGGATGCAGATGGTTCTCTCCATCACAAATCTATTGGAAATGGCCTGAATCATTGTTGAAAAGAGCTAAGTCCATCAAAATTGATAATTTTATAATCTAGTTGTTGCTGTGTCCAATGTTCTCCTGCTTCTACTCACTTTACTTAGCATTAATTAATGTAAGTCTCTCTAGACCTCCCTGAAATCATCTTGCTCATCATTTCTTATAGAACAATAATATTCCATAACATTCATATAGCATAACTTATTCAGCCATTCTCCAACTGATGAGCATCCATTCAGTTTTCAATTCCTTGCCACTACAAAAAGGGCTGCCACAAAGCATATGTGGGTCCCTTTCCTTTATTATATCTTTGGGAATACAAGCCCAGTAGAAACACTGCTAGATCAAAGGGTATGCCCTTTCAGCATAGTTCCAAATTTCTCTCCAGAATGGTTGGATCAATTCACAACCACCACCAATGCATTAATGTCCCACTTTTCCCACATCCCCTCCAACATTCATCATTGTCTTTTCCTGTCATCTTAACCAATCTGAGAGGGATGTAGTGGTATCTAAAGAATTCTTAATTTGCACTTTTCTACTCCATCATGATTTAGAGCACCTTTTCATATGACTACAAATAGTTTCGATTTCTTCATCTGAAAATTGTTCATATCCTATGACCATTTATCAATTGGAGGATGGTTTATATTTTTATAAATTTGAGTCAATTCTCTTATTTTAGAAATGAGTCCTTTATCAGAATCCTTGGATACAATTTTCCCCAAGTTGTGTGCTTCCCTTTTAATTTTGTCTGCATTAATTTTGTTTGTACAAAAACTTAATTTTTAAACTAATTATCCATTTTGCATTTCAGGGTGTTCTCTAGTTCTTTGGCCATAAATTCCTTACTTCTCTACAGATCTGAGAGGTAGATGGAACCTTGTTCTAATTTTCTTATACTATCACCCTTTATGTGTAAATCATGAACCCATTTTGACCTTATTTTGGCATAGGGTGTCGTTTTGATCAGTGTCTAATTTCTAGCATACCGTTTTCCAATTTTCCCAGCAATTTTTGTCAGCGAGTTCTTGTCCCCAGAAGCTAGGGTCTTTGCATTGATTTATCAAACACTAGATTGACTATTGTGTCTTGTGAACCTAATCTATTCCAGTGGTCAACTATTCATTTCTTAACCAGTACCAAATGGTTTTAATGACCACTGCTTTATAATATTTAAGACTAGTATAGCTAGGCTACCTTCATTTGCATT
Source organism: Myrmecobius fasciatus (assembly GCA_023553655.1). Taxonomy (NCBI): domain Eukaryota; kingdom Metazoa; phylum Chordata; class Mammalia; order Dasyuromorphia; family Myrmecobiidae; genus Myrmecobius; species Myrmecobius fasciatus. The sequence continues at coordinate 41,993 of JAJPUD010010836.1, forward strand.
TTTCATTCCCTTAAAATTCTTGGCTTTTTGTTCTTCCAAATGAATTATTCTTTTCTAGCTCTGAAATTTCTTGGCAGTTTGGTATGGCACTGAATAAGATTTAGAATTTAGGTATCATTGTCACTTTTATTAGCTAGGCTTATGAACACTTGATATTCTTCCAATTGCTTAGATCTAACTTTGTCCGAGAAGTGTTTTGTAATTGTATTAATATAGTTCGTTTTGGCAGGTATTTTCCCCAAAATTTTTTATTATCTACATGGATAATTTTAAATGGAATTCCTCTTTGTATCTCGTTGGATTTTTTTTTTTTGGCAACAGAGAAATGCTGATAATTTATGTGGATTTATTTTGTATCCTGCAACTTTTGATAAAATTGTTTCTGGTAACTTAGTTGATTCTTTAGGATTTTCTAAGTATACCATATCTGCAAAGAGTGAAAATTTTGTTTCAACTCCACTTTCTTCCCTTGTTAAAGCTAACATTTCTAATATTGAAAAGAAAAGGAGATAAGTTGACGACATTGTTTCACCCCTAATCTTGAGAATGCTTTTAGTTTATCCCCATTACAGTTTTAGATGGATGCTGACCATTTTAAGGAAAACATTCCTATACTCTCCAGTGTTTTGAATAGTAATGGGTGTCAAATGCTTTTGCATGTATTAAGATATTTGTTTGGTTATTGATTTAGTCAATTATGCTGATAAGTTTTCCTAATATTGAACCATTCCTACATTCCTGGTTTAAATTCTACTTGATCATGGTGTGTTATCCTGGGAATAACTTGATGTTATCTCTTTGCTAATATTTTATTAAGATTTTTGCATCAATATTCATAAAATTTCTAATTTTCTGTTTTAACCCTACATGGTTAGGGCATCAGCACCATATCTGTGTAATAAATTTGGTAGGACTCCTTTCCCTGATTTTCCAAATAGTTCGTCTAGTGTTGGAATTGTTCTTAAAATGTTTGATGGAATTTGCTTGTAAATCCATTTGGCCCTGGAGTTTTCTTAGGGAGTTGATTGATAGCATGTTAATTTATTTCCTCTATTAATCTATTTTTATTAAGTATTCATCCATTTCACGTAGATTACCAGATTGGCATACAGTTGGGTAAAATATCTCCTAATTACTTTAATTTCCTTTTTATTGATGAAAAGTTCCCTTTTCCATTTTTGATACTAGCAATTTTACTTTCTAATCAAATTTAAATATTTTTCATAAAACCAACTCTTAGTTTTATTAGTTCAATAGTTTTCAATTTAATCTCCCCTTTTATTTTCATAATTTCAAATTCGGTAATGGGGGGGATTAATCTGTCTTTTTCTAGCTTTATTTGGATTCATCTTTTATTATTTCATTCAAGCAAGCATCCAAAGATATAAAATTTCTCCTAAGAATTGCTTCGGTTGCATCCTATAAATTATAGTATGTTGTCTGTCAATTCTCTTGGATGAAATTATTGTTTCTATGATTTCCAAATTTTATCTAAATTAAATTTTTTTCTCTTCAACTTTTAAACTTCCTTCATCCCACCCTCATTAATTAAAATTAGTATTACTATTAAAAGTATTACAACTCTCTTGCTCTGCTATTTTCTTTATAATATGCTTTTTGCTTTCTTTCTGAGTCTTCTGAATTCTATTCTCTAATTCATGGACTTTTTTATACCCCTTTTTATTTTATATGCTACTTTTTTCAATCTGAATATTACATGAGAACATACATCAAAATTGAACTTTTTCCTCTGTCATTTTTATGTTATCTTTTTCTATTATGCCTCATTCTTGGAAATATCCATTCATAAAGGTTACCACGTCCAGTGGAAGCATCGTCTTATGGCAGTATGTGTCCCAGTCATAATCCCTGATTACTTGGCACTGCTCTCTTGGTCCCTGCTGCCACCTTGAGTCTTGCTCTTTTGCCTTGTGGCCTCCTATACCCCCTTTCCTGAGGCTGGTGCTGGTGCCAGGTTTTTAGTGGGCCCAAATCATCTCCAAACCATTACATGACTCAGCAGTCTTTGCCAGCCAGCATGTCACACAAAGCACTTAGTACATAATGTTTTAATAATTTTTCCTCCATACCCTACTATCCTTGAGCTCACTCTCCAAACACCACAAACTCACTCAGGGACAGACTGAGGAATAATATGTAGATTATCTATGCAGGGGGAGCATTCCTGTGGCGAGTGCATTTGTGAAGAGATGTCCATATAAAGCACAAGCATGTGGTGGTTGTTCATGCCTTGGAAACTGGAAAACTGCTGATGTCTTCTACCCATGGGGTCCCCCGCTCTGTGCAGGGCTGGCTCAGCTCCAGGCGTGGCTGTCCACGACTCTCATGCTTTGTTGGCTGCTCTCATTCTCAAGTTTCTTCCCATTGCTCCAAGTTCATTTTCTCAACTCTAACTGTTTCTCAACTCTGGTTATTTTGAGTATTGTCTGGTGCCCTATAGAACAGGGATCACATGACTTCAGGTCTTTCACTGGCTCCTTGAACTAGCTATAATTACCCACTGGGATTTCTATAATCAGTAAGCCTCTGAACTTGCATGGTAAAGCCCATATCCCATGTAATCCAGCTCTCCTGCTAGTAGCATAACTTGCTCTCCTTCATCTCCTTTTGCTCACCCACGAGTCAGCTACTTTATGGATAATAAGAGTATCTCAGTGCATTGTCTTTGTTGCTCCCTAACATTGTCCGAGGCTATTAAAAAAGTGGCCCATTTCTCAACCTTTCTATAGCTTGATTTCCAACGGACTGCTCTCTATTCACACAAAGTTTCTTAGAACTCTTCTAATCTTCTTGATAAGTGTAACAAGGGACTCAAGCATATGACTCTTTCTTGCTATCATATATGGAAATTGTTATCATGTAATATTATACTCTCATTACACAATTTAATAATAAAGCAAATATAATAACTATTTCCATACCCCATAAACCTTGAGGTCATGCTCCAAAGAGCACATACCTTTTCAAGAAAGGACATACTGAGGAATAATGTATGGGTTATCTAGGCATAAAACAACACTTCTGTTTTTCTAACAATAGGTAGACACTCTGGGGAATTAAACATGAGTGCTTGAATATTAAGCTCAATCTTCTTCCTGACAGTTAATCCAGGACAACCAAGGCAAGAATGATTGTTTCAGTGCAAAAAATTGTACATCTTCATGTCAGCTAGGCAGGGTCTGGGATGACCCCTTCTCCCTGAGCACATCGTCTTTTTCCCAGATTTGGTCCTTTGGTTATAAGCTTCTGCCCAACCAATCCTGCATTTGCCTCTCAAATTCATTCAGCATGCACGTATAGTCTGCATTATGCTTTTAACAAAAAAACAACTCTGCCTCTTGGTATTTTGGCTCTGCCTGTTGAATCCTAGAAGCCAGCTGCTCTGTTCTCTACTCCCACGATTCTTGATCTTTTCAGGAGGGGTGACAATGGTCAGAGTTGCATTTACTAGCAAACATACAGTGAGCTATATCTCGTCTTTGATTCTGGGCAGTCAGGGATGGATCTCCTGTGTGGCTTCTATAATCCTGACATGACAAGATGCTTTGGAAAGCCTTTTTGCCTCTGTTGTAGAGCTTGGATCATGACCTCTGCTTGAAAAGCTTCACCTGTGAAGAAAAAAGTCACGTCTAATCTTTCTCCAATAGCATCAAGATTAACCAAATATTCCCAATAGCTGATCATTTTCTGAAACCCCACACCCCCTCTGGAATAGTCTGATGTTACCCTTTGCTCTTCTCTGCTCCTTTGAATCTCAACCCTTGAAACAGTTATTTTATATATACCAAGGCTTTGGAGACTTTTTTCCCTCCTGCTGTTTCATATGAAGAAATTACCTCAAAGTCGTTTCTAGATTCTCTGAATGACCAACTGCCTTTCAAGTATTTGCATGAATTTTCATACTAGCACCTCAGGGTCCTGTGCTTTCAGACTACATAAAAAATCAAATGCTGTGTGTGGTTTGAGACTTTCTATCCACCTCTTCCACTTCTCCTGCCACTATCATAGAATTTCAGTGCCATGTCCCATGTCTATAGTTAATTTGGCAGAATTAGCTTTGGGGAAGTATTTCCATAAAATCCCCATTGGAGAAAGTGAGGGAAAGAAAAAGGGAGGCTCAGGAGATTGTAGAAAGATGAATATACTGTTATTCTCTATTATATCTTTTTCATTATCCATCTAATATTTTCCATAAAATCAGTTGCTATCATCTTATTACTCTAATGATATGATGTAGAGACTACATGAAAACTTACCCTGAGTATTCTCTTATTCTGGATCAGAAGCAGATAATGAGCTATGGACAAAATTTTAGAATAATGAGCCATGACCATGCTTGAGAACCACAGTCTTACTTCTTTACATGAACAGTCGGTAATGTTCTTCCCTAGTAAGTATCAGGAAACTGCCAAGTTAAAAGAAAAACTAAGCTTAGATTTAGAGAATGAACTTAGAACCCTACAATGTCAGGAGTTTGAGGACTTCTTATAAGCATATTAATAAATGTTTTCATGTTCATTTTTTTTTGCTGAGGCAATGGGATTAAATGACTTGCCCAAGGTCACACAGCTAGGAAGTGTTAAGTGTCTGAGGCCAGATTTGAACTCAGGTCCTCCTGACTTCAGGCCTGGTGCTCTATCCATTGAACCAACTAGCTGCCCCCATTTATTAATTTTTCTAACCAACATCTCTCTTTTGTTTTGTGCTTCTATTTGTCAAACTTTTTTTCTTTTTCTATAATAAGAGGTTCTTGGATTTATACTCAAGCACAACCTTGAAACTGTTTAGGCCAGAAAGGGAGAAGATACTTAATCTAGAATTACAACAGTCTTGGAATCCTAAAATGTTAAGAGCTGGAAGGGGGCTTACTTTTTATGTCATTTGTTCCAAGGCCCACGTTGGATAATACACTTTTGTTCTGTAATTTTGCTTGTCAGATTCATTTGTTTCTTTGTCTGATGAAATGTCATCATCTCCCTGAGCTGTGCCCAACAATTATCTGGAAACTGCCAAGCCAAGAAAGGGAGACTGTACTTAAAATCTAGATTGTCATAAAATCTAAGAACCACAGAATGTCAAGAATTTGAAGTATTCTTAGGGACCATTTGCTCCAAGACCTGCATTTCACAGTAAATTTTTATTGTGTAGTTTTGCTTGTGAAACTCATTTCTTATATTCATACAGGTACCCCTGACTTGAAAATTCAGCCACAAAGGCAGTAATCATCTAGATACTACCAAGTCAAGAAACTGGGATGATACTTAAAGCCTGGAATGTCATAATAACATAATCAGCCAGCCAATGAGCAAGTATTTTTTTTTGTTTCACCTATGTGCCAGGCACTGTACTAAACACCAGAGATCTAATTACAAAGACTGTAAGAATCCCATTTCACAAAGAGCAAACATTATAATGAGGCCTGAGAGGTCATTTGCTCCAAACCTCATATTAAACATTTTTCTTTCGGGGTGATTACTTCTCCAACTTACTTCTACTCCCTCTTGTGTCCATTTAGGAATGATTGTCTTGAAGATTCAACAGAAATCATCCAGAACCTGCCTGGTCAAAAAAAGATGATAATACTTCAAAGAGTAGAATATCATACAATCTTTGAGCATCTCTGGTTCGCCATATCATCTTAGAATCTTAAAATAAAGGAATGACCCTCCTTTTGTATTTTATCATTTGGATCCCATTATTTCTGGTGATTTTTTATAGAATTTTTTTTTTACTTATCATAGTATTTTCCATAAGGATATTTGTAGCTCCAAAGCCAATAATTCAGGAATCCAGTACATTAATACAACACCCCACATGTTACATTTAAATTCTCCTGAGAAACCCAAGTATTTCTGACTTCCTTTCTCAGCTAAGTTCATAATCAGGCTTACCCAAACTGAAAGATGAAAGGCCTCTTAACATTTTTCTAGATCCTTTTATGAGTAGTAATTCTTCCACCTTAGGCTCCAAATTTCTCTTACTTTTTTTAATATGTATAGTAAAATTTCTAAAAATTTACTAAAAATACTAAAACTTCTGAAATTTTCCAAAATATATTTGTTCCTTTATTTTCCATTGATTTAATTCATCTTACTTTTTCTACTAGTTTTACAATTTAGATTCCCGAGTTTCTGATTTCTCTCTCTTAGTTACATCTCTGCAATACTTTCTCCTCAATGAACCCATTACAATTCATTTTCTCATTTACATGCAGGGTGCTTGTCTAAATTCTGTGGTATAGATGAAAATGAATTGACCTCTGCCTTTAAAAAAATGTATGCTTCAGTAATGAAATGGATATACAGAAACAACTAAAAGAAAATAGATTAATTGCTGTTTGAATTACACAACTCTGTGTAAAAAGATTACTTCTAGCTGGGAGGATCTATTGGGAAGTCCCTGCAAAAGGTTGAAATTAGGTTTGATGAAAAGGTCAACATTTATTTAGGTAAAGATGAGAGATTTGACTTTCCAGATAGAAGAGCGAGCATGCCCATAGTAGAACAATGAAACAATGCAAGGAACATTTGGAGAAAGGCAAGTAAGTTAGGGTGATGGGTGATTAGTTTTGTCAAGTATCATAGTGAAGATTAATGCTGGAAAGATCTAATTGGAGGTCCAGACTGTGGAAGGCCTTGGATCTGAGCTTTATTTCACTGGTAGGCACAAAGACCTTGCTGATGTAAATGTCAGTACTCTGAGAAATCCTTTAGAATGATAAAGTTTGGAAATAAGATATTCCCATTTTCCAAGAGAGGGTGGAATTTAAAAAAAGAAAAAGCTTTTTGAGACTCAAACCATTATAAAATACTGATAGCATGAAATTCATAGCTTATGAACATACAGTAAAGTCAAGATCAACAAAACCAAAGAAACATGAGTTCTCTGAAGATGTTATATCCAAAAAATTAGGATTATCTTTCCTAAAGTTTCCTGAGATGATTATCTCTTTTTCCTCCAATTTCTCATTACTTCCATTTACACCACCAACTTCCTGGTCTGATATATTCACAATTTTTTTTATTATTTAATTCTCATGGTCCATTCATTTCAGGTAATAATTGTACATTGCCTGTCTTCTTTCACCTCTATGCCTTCACCCAGTCCATTTTTGCTCTTGAAATGTTTTTCCTTCTGTTTCTATCAATCTTTTTTTAATTTAAAACTTGTTTAAGTTTAAGTTTTACTGACTTCAAAAGATTATAAATAAAACACAAACCTTTATAGGATAAATTATCCTTGATTATCATGTAATTTTTTTCTCTTTCTAGACTTAATGCAAATTTGCTATTAAATAAACTACCTATATGGCCTTTGGCATATTATTAGGTTGAGTCATATTGAGTTTATTGAACATATATAAAAATAACAAGGATGGTTCTGGAGAGTTAGAATAGATAATTTCTAGGGTGACTTCCACTTCTGAAAATATTGGTTCTATGTTTTTACTTTGCTTTTAATGGTTTAGGAAAACAGCCCTCATTAAAAAAAAATGTAACCAAAGATTGGGGATAATTGTTTGGCTCCATTTTTTTAAATGGCTTGTAAGTATTGACCGCCATCCATCTTGCATGTAATTATATGATCATGACAAACTTATACTTGCTTTCTTTACAAGATGGAGTAATCTCCAAAAATCTTGATCTAGCAACTCACTTTTGAATCAATAGTGAATTTTACTAATGGCACTTGAGAAGAATAAGATTATGTGGTTTTTTTTTAATTCTTCTTAGTCAGACTTCTCAAAAATAAGTTTGGTACTCCCCTTTTCTTCAAAAACATCACTGTGTATTTTCTAATGTCCCCAAAAAATTAATAGAAAACTCAAAGTTGGGGGCATTGCTTTTATTACTTTTGTATATCTTCCTTTTCATTGTCTTTATCCCACAACTTTCAGAAGAACATACACAGACTCTCTAAAAGTCCTTGTGGAATACAAATGGGAAAAGCAGAAATTAACTGGACGGTCTCCATGTCACTGCCTATTAGGTATCTCAATCAAGATATTGTGTAGACATGTCTGCAACTGAGTTCATTATCTTTTCTCCCTACATTCTCCTTCCTTCTAAATTTCCTTGTAACTATCTAGGACACCATCATTCTTCTAGTCCTGCAGGCTCATAGTCTAAGTGATATTCTCAATTCTTCACTAACTCTCACCCCTCATATCCAATTTGTTGTTAAAGTTCATCACTTTTCACCTTCACAACCTCTCTTGTGTACCCCATTCTTTGGTCTCATATTCCTATCACCCTATTGTAAACTCTTATGTCCAAATACCCACAATATTGTGATAACTTTCTGGTTGATCAGCTTACCATAAGTTTTCCCTGCTTCAGTCCATCCTTCAATTAGGTACCATATTTTTCTGAAAGTGTAAATCTGACTAAATTACTCAATAAATTCAGGTACTCCCTATCATTTTTCCAGGATCAAACACAGAATCTCGTTTGGTATTCAAAGCTTTTCATAACCTTATTTCCCTGTTCCTACCTTTCCAGTCTTTTTACACATTTTACCCATCACATACTCCTTGATCCAATGACACCAGCCTCCTTGTTCTTCCACAAACTCATCTCGGAGCCCCAGAGATTTGCTAATCACCCGGCTTCCTTCAAGTCCCCACCAAAATTATACTTGTAGAAAAGCCTTCCCCAATCCCTCTTCATACTAGTGCCTTCTCTCAGTCAATTGTCTTCAGTTTATCCTGTATCATAGCTTGTTTATAGAGTTGTTTGTATGTTGTCTCCCCATTAGAAAGCTCTCCTCAAAGGCAGAGTCTTTGTTATGACTTTTTCTGCATCCCCAGGGTCCTGACAAGTGTATGGAAGGTTCACGGGACTGGCACCTTGGGTGTGAGGTCTTGCCAAGTCCTTCTCAGGGCTGCTTCTCCACCTTTGGTGTCCACCTATCATCCTGTCATCTAATTCAAATACTTGACAAAATGTTGTAATGACTTTCAATGTAGGCTTGTCTCAAGCAACTGATATAATGAGGTGTTTCAAGCACAATTTTGTACGTGCAAATAAGTACTACATCTAGGAAGCCCAATATTAAATCAGGAATTGATTTTTAATCTTATCAAACTCTAATTATCTGCTCAGACTTAGTTCTCAAGGGGATAGGGCTATTCTACCTTCTCAAAAGATTGAGATAATTGGATATGTTCAGATAAGGTCTATGAATCTCTCGAAGGAAAAACCTTCCAAATGATAAATACTCAAGTAGTAGATGGATGTTTCCATGGTAGTATTCTCTTCTGAAGCAGAAAATTTGGAAGTATGTAGATTGGAGGTATCAAATGTTCAGCCCACAATTCCAAGTGAAACCTAAACCAGATTCAAATGAAATTGGAAAATATTTCATGAAATAATTAAAAAAATATATAACAAAACATATTAATATATGGTTTAATAAGTTAATATGCATCTTCAGGAATCTTTAGGTATGGTTTATATTTGAGGTTGATATTAATGTAAACTTTGCTGTAGATCTTATTACCTTGCTTTTCTTTTTCTTCTTTCTTTTATTATTCTTTATTAGACATTTACTCTGCCCTTGGCTCAAAAGTACATAAAAATAAAGACATGTACTTGAGACTAAGGAATTTATTATAATATACAAGAAAGTATAATTATTCATAATTCCAGGGTAAGCCACCAACATATATTTAACCAAAATTGTAGTTGATATAAGGTATGCAGAAATAACCTTGGGCAGTAAATCCTCAAGGCAAGAGAAGAGGGAGATTGGGAGCTTTGATGCTGGCAGATCTAGTCTAAGGATTGGCAAAAGGGAATCTGTAGCGAGGACTATAACTCTTATTTAAAGTATGGGGAAGGGCTCTACAGGTCATGTAGAGGTGGCCATAGAATTTCTTATGGGATGATTCTTCGAGTGCATTATTCAAGCTGTGGAATAATTTTAATTATACTTTATTTACATGTGAGAATAATTTTTGAATATTTGAAAACAGTCTCTGCATTAGACACTCTGATAAAATAAATCTATATTTAATAACAAGTTATATAGAAGCAATTTATATATATAATGTTTATATTTAATTTATTTATGTGTATATACATATAAATATATATGTGTATATGTTATCTCTATGTATAAAGAAATTGTGTGGGGGGGGGGGGTAGGTACACTAAAGGATGGTGCTAAATGCTGGCTATGATTTCGCTGATATAGGGAACTTCCAGGTAAGCAAACTCCCCTTACCAAAGCAGCTCAACTTTTTATCTGCAACTTACAGTCTTTGAGAGTGCCGAAAAGCATTGAAAGATTGAATATTTTCCCCAATGTTACATATGAAGTACACGTCACAGGTGAGATTTGAACCCAAGTCTACCTAATCCTGAGGCCAACTCTCTCTATCCATTGTTTCAGGGCTGCTTCTCATGTAACATAAGCAAATACTAAGTAAATTTCACAACTCACCTTTTTTTTTAATTTGAAAAAATAAGTTCAATGTATTGACTCTTTTCATCATTTTGCCTCCTGATTAAGGCTCCTTGTACAGCTCCATTGCAGACCTCACTTGAATGAGAAACAAAACATTTTAGAGAAGACATAGTCAACTAAATTTATACTATGTATGGAATTTATAAACAGATATTAGTACTATTTATTAAACGATATTTTGCTAATAAAGACCCAGGACAAATAATTCCACTTATCATGGGAGAGTCAGCCAACTTCTTTACAAGATAATTTCTACTTTCTTTACCTATCTCACATATCAAGACAGATTCTCCATCTGTTCCTTATAGTTTAAGGATTTTAGCATACCTGGTGGATCTCTAATAAGGGAAATTAAGTCCAAAGGAGCTTATAGCACAGAGATCACTTAAACAATATCTACAATACAAATCACTCTGAATTGTTTTTTTTCAGTATAAGGTTAACCTGGAAAATATAAGCACACACACACACATAAACACAAACCTCTATTTTTCAGGCCTCATCTTAAGGTCTGTCTCGACCTTAGTCAAACTCTTCATCTGACTAGAACTTTTCTTCGATTTTCTAACTGCCTGTTGAGAACATTCCAACTGTCACAGGGAGTTTCTGAGTGGCTTTTTTCAACTTGTGACATCAGATGTGGAAAACCAATCAGACAGACCTGAGCAAAACCTCATCCCTTCTTAGGAAGCACCTAGTTCCTGCTTTCAGTTTTCCCTAACTGCCCAGACGCCTGGAGGGATCTATCCATGGGAGCCAGCAGTGCTTGAGTTAACAGTTCCACAAGTTCTGAGAGTAACCTTTCCCCATAATGGACACTCCCCCAAATTCTCATAACCTAAGCTCACAAACATCTGAGTCTGTAGGTTTTGTTATCTATGAAATTCTGCAAGACCCTACTTCAATTCTTCATTCAATTTTGTAGTAGATATATATATATATATATAATATCTTTGTAGCCAATGTATGTATATATCTCATACATGATCGATCCATATTATAATTCTCAAAATTCTTCTTAGCTTCTAGTCATTGTTCCCTACTCCTAAACTTGACTGAAGGAAGGTCAGAAGGGAAGATAATAAGCATCTATAGCACCTATTATGCAGGCACTGTACTAAGTACTTACTTTTTACAGTTATCACAGTTGATGCTCACAACAACTTAGAAGTGAAGTGCTCTAATTAATCTCCATTTTATAGTTGAGAGAACTATTTCCCAGAGTCACCCAGATTGTGTAACCAGATTTGAAATTAGAACTTCCTGATTCAAGTTGACCCAGTGCTCTCTCCACTGTACTATCATCAGACTATTGGCTGACTTCTCAAATACTCACACACACATTTAATCACATACACACTCACATATCCATATTATCTCTGGATGTAGAAGGAGAGAAAGAAAAAAAAGTTCAGTTTATATACTTTAATGTACCTGAAAAACGTCATCCTAAACCATAAAAATTTAAAGTGAGAGGAACCTTAGCAATTCTCAAGGCCAACTATTTCATGATTTGTGAAGAAGCTACACCATTCCTAATAATTAGAGCTATTTGAAGCAACTACCACAGGAGGTAGGAGATTTCCTAGGAGTTCTTCAAGAAGTTGGGTGACCACTTGTCAGATATGCTAAAGAAGTGATTTTTGTTCAAATAGCAGTTGAACTCCATGGCCTTGAATGTTCCTTTCAGCTCAGATTCTGAATCACTGTGATCTTCTAAGAACATTGCATTTGCATTGTAGAAATACCTGTGTGGGTTTTAGATTTCATACCACTGGGAATGTTAAGATGAATATCCTTCCCTAATCTTCAAAATTCCAAACCAAAATCTGCTATCAAATTTGCTTACAAATCAGCTCAAAATGACAATATTATCAATAGTTGCCACATATCACAAAAAGTCACTTTTGAAACTTGTAAGATGGTTATATCAGTCAACCAGATATTGAACATATTTCAATCGATTCAATCATCTGACTCTTCATTATCCCACTTGAGGTTTTCTTGGCAAAAATATTGGAATGACTTGCCATTTTCATCTCCAGCTCATTTTATAGATAATGAAGCTGAGGCAAACAGTATTAAGTAACTTGCCAGGTTTAGCTAGTAAGTGTTAATAGCAATGTTTAAATTCAAGTCTTCCTGACTCAAGGCCTGACACTCTATCCCCTTGTCAAGTAACTGAAAATATAGTATCGAATTAGTGATTAGCAAAAAAAAGGGCAAGGAGACTTTTAAATCCTCCACTTATTTTCTTTCCAGTCAAGAATAATTTGTTAAGAGCAGAACCAGGAGATCATCATACACAGCAACAACAGTATTACATGATGATCACCTCTGATGGACATGGCTCTCTGCAACAAAGAATTGTCTTAAACCAGTTCCAATTGTTCACTGAAGAAAACCATATACACCCAGAGAGAGGGATATGAAATATGGACCACAACATAACATTTTCATGATCTCTATTGATATTTGCTTGCATTGTGTTGCCTTTCTCTGATTTTCTTTTTTTTTCTTGTAGACAGGATTTTTCTTGCATAACTTGTCAAGTATTTCAACATTATTAACATGTAGTGGACTTCCTGCCATTTAGGGGAGGGGAGGGGACTGGGGGTAAAATTTGTAATGGAAAGCTTTGTAAAGATCAATGCTGGGCAACAAGACTATACGATGATCAATTTTGATGGACATGGTTCTCTTCAACAATGATGTGATTCAAACCGGTTGTGCTGCGATGAAGATAGTCATATACATCCAGAGAGAGGCCTGTGGGAACTGAGAGTGAACCACAACACAGCATTTTAACGCTTTCTGTGAATATTTCCATGCATTCTGTTTTCCTTCTTAGGTTGTTTTTTTTCTTCTTCTCTTTCTAGATCTGACATTTCTTGTGCAGTAAGATAACTGTATAGATATGTATACATGTATTGTATTTGTCATATAATTTATCCTATCTAGCATGTATTAGATAACCTTTCATCTAGGAGTCGGGGGTGGGGAGAAGGAAAGGAAAAGCTTGGGAAAAAAAAGTTCTTTTGCAAAGGTCAATGTTGAAAGGTCACTCATATGTTTTACAAATAAAAAGCTTTATTAAAAAAAAAGAATAAAAAAAAAGATCAATGCTGGGGAACTACCCATACATATGTTATACAAATAAAAACCTTTTTTTATATAAAGCTTTTTATTTACAAAACATATGAGTGATTTTTCAACATTGACCTTTGCAAAAACTTTTTTCCCAAGCTTTTCCCCTCCTTCCCCCCACCCCCCCCACCCATAGATGACAGGTAATCTAATACATGCTAAATAGGGTAAATTATATGACAAATACAATACATGTATACATATCTATACAGTTATCTTACTGCACAAGAAACATCAGATCTAGAAAGAGAAGAAGAAAAAAAACAACCTAAGAAGGAAAACAAAATGCATGGAAATATTCACAGAAAGCATTAAAATGCTGTGTTGTGGTTCACACTCAGTTCCCACAGGCCTCTCCCTGGATGTATATGACTATCTTCATCGCTGAACAATAGGAACTGGTTTGAATCACCTCATTGTTCAAGAGAACCATGTCCATCAAAATTGATCATCGTATAGTCTTGTTGCTGTGTATAATGTTCTCCTGGTTCTGCTGATTTCACTCAACATCAGTTCATGCAAATCTCTCCAGTCCTCTCTGAAATCGTCCTGCTGGTCATTTCTTACAGAACAATAATACTCCATAACATTCATATACCATAATTTATTCAGCCATTCTCCAATTGATGGGCATCTTTTCAATTTCCAGTTTCTTGCCACTACAAAAAGGGCTGCCACAAACATTTTTGCACATGTGGGTCCCTTTCCCTCCTTTAAAATCTCTTTGCCATATAGGCCCAGTAGAAACACTGCTGGGTCAAAGGGTATGCACAGTTTGATAACTTTTTGAGCATAGCTCCAAATTGCTCTCCAGAATGGTTGGATCCGTTCACAGTTCCACCAACAATGTATCAGTGTCCCAGTTTTCCCACATCCCCTCCCAACAGTTATCATTATCATTTCCTGTCATTTTAGCCAATCTGACAGGTGTGTAGTGGTATCTCAGAGATGTCTTAATTTGCATTTCTCTGATCAATAGTGACTTGGAGCACCTTTTCATGTGACCAGAAATAGTTTCAATTTCTTCGTCTGAAAATTGTCTGTTCATATCTTTTGACCATTTATCCATTGGAGAATGGCTTGAATTCTTATATACTTGAGTCAATTCTCGATATATTTTAGAATTGAGGCCTTTATCAGAACCTTTGGATGTAAAAATATTTTCCCAGTTTACTGCTACCCTTCTAATCTTGTCTGCATTCATTTTGTTTGTACAAAAACTTTTTAACTTGATATAGTCAAACTTATCTATTTTGTGATTAATGATGACCTCTAGTTCTTCTTTGGTCACAAATTCCTTCCCCCTCCACAGGTCTGAGAGGTAAACCATCCTACATTGTTCTAATTTGTTTATAATATCATTCTTTATGCCTAGATCATGAATCCATTTTGACCTTATCTTGGTATATGGTGTTAGGTGTGGGTCAATGCCTAATTTCTTCCAGACTAGTTTCCAATTATCCCAGCAGTTTTTGTCAAATAGTGAGTTTTTATCCCAAAAACTGGGGTCTTTGGGTTTATCAAACATTAGATTACTATTGTCATTGAGTATTTTGTCCTGTGAACCTAACCTATTCCACTGATCCACTACTCTATTTCTTATCCAGTACCAAATGGTTTTGGTGACCACTACTTTATAATATAGTTTTAGATCTGGTGCAGCTAGGCCACCCTCATTTGCATTTTTTTCATTAATTCGCTTGAAATTCTTGACCTTTTGTTTTTCCAGATGAATTTTGTTGTTATTTTTTCTAGTTCAGTTAAATAATATCTTGGGAGTTTGATTGGTAAAGCACTAAATAGATAGATTAGTTTAGGTAGTATTGCCATCTTTATTATATTCGCTCAACCTATCCAAGAGCACTTGATGTTTTTCCAATTGTTTAGATCTGACTTTATTTATGTGGAGAGTGTTTTGCAGTTTTGCTCATATAGATCCTGACTTTCCCTTGGCAGATATATTCCCAAATATTTTATACTATCAATAGTTATTTTGAATGGAATTTCTCTTTGCATCTCTTGCTGTTGCATTTTGTTGGTGATGTATAAAAATGCTGATGATTTATGTGGATTTATTTTGTATCCTGCAACTTTGCTAAAGTTGTGGATTAATTCTAATAGTTTTTTAGTTGATTCTCTAGGGTTCTCTAAGTAGACCATCATATCATCTGCAAAGAGTGATAATTTGGTTTCCTCATGACCTACTCTAATTCCTTTAATCTCTTTTTCTTGTCTTATTGCCAAGGCTAGCATTTCTAATACAATATTGAATAGTAATGGTGATAGTGGGCAACCTTGTTTCACCCCTGATCTTATTGGGAATGGTTCCAGTTTATCACCATTACATATGACACTAGCTGATAGTTTTAAATAGATGCTACCAACTATTTTAAGGAAAAGTCCATTAATTCCTATACTCTCTAATGTTTTTAATAGGAATGGATGTTGGATTTTATCAAATTCTTTTTCTGCATCTATTGAGATTATCATGTTTTTTGTTAATTTGGTTATTAATATAGTCAATTATGTTAATAGTTTTCCTAATATTGAACCATCCCTGCATTCCTGGTATAAATCCTACTTGGTCATGGTGTATTATTCTGGGAATGATTTTCTGTAATCTCTTTGCTAATATTTTATTTAAGATTTTTGCATCAATATTCATTAAGGAGATTGGTCTATAATTTTCTTTCTCTGTTTTTGTTTTACCTGGTTTAGGTATCAGTACCATATCCAAATAAAAACCTTTAATAAAAAATAAAATAAATGAAAAATAAATTTAAAAAATTTTTAAAAAAACAAGAATAATTTGTTAAGAAAGAACTAGCACAGGGCAGCTAAGTGGTGCAGTGGATAGAGCACAAGCCCTGAAGTCAGGAGGACCTGAGTTCAAATCTGGTCTTAGACACTTAACATTCTCTAGCTGTGTGATCCTGGGCAAGTCACTTAACCTCAATTGCCTCAGCAAAAAGCAAAAA
>JAJPUD010010837.1:416-46868 GCA_023553655.1 Myrmecobius fasciatus
TATTAGATTACCTGTCATCTAGGGGTGGGGGTGGGGGGAAGGAGGGGAAAAGATTGGGAAAAAAAGTTTTTGCAAAGGTCGATGTAGAAAAATCACTCATATGTTCTGTAAATAAAAAGCTTTATAAAAAAAAAAAGAGTTCCAGATCTTCTTTGGACATAAATTTATTCCATCTCCACAGGACTGAGAGGAAAACTATCCTATGTTCCTCTAATTTGGTTATAATATCCCTCTTTATATCTAGATCATGAACCCATTTAGATCTTATCTTGGTATGTGGTGTTAGGTGTGGGTCCAGCCTTAATTTCTTCCACACTAGTTTCCAATTTTCCCAGCAGTTTTTGCCAAATAGTGAGTACTTATCCCAAAAGCTGGGGTCTTTGGGTTTATCAAACACTAAATTGCTAACATTATTACCTAGCTTGTCCTGATATTCTATCCTATGCCACTGATCGACTGCTCTATTTCTCAGCCAGTACCAAACGGTTTTGATGACCGCTGCTTTATAATATAGTTTTAGATCTGGTACAGCAAGGCCACCTTTATCTGTCTTTTTTTTTTTCATTAATTCCCTTGAAATTCCTGACCTTTTGTTCTTCCAAATGAACTTTGCTACTATTTTTTCTAGATCTGTAAAATAATTTCTTGGGAGTTTGATTGGTATGGCGCTAAATAAATAAATTAGTTTGGGTAGTATTGTCATTTTTGTTATATTCACTCTGCCTACCCATGAGCACTTAATGTTTTTCCAATTGACTAGATCTGATTTTATTTGTGTGGAAAGTGTTTTGTAGTTTAGTTCGTATAGTTATTGACTTTTCCTTGGCAGATAGATTCCCAAATATTTATGCTATCATCTGTTATTCTGAATGGAATTTTTTTTTGTATCTCTTGCTGCTGAACTTTGTTAGTAATATATAAGAATGCTGATGATTTATGTGGATTTATTTTGAATCCTGCAACATTACTAAAGTTGTGAATTGTTTCTAGTAGTTTTTTAGTTGAGTCTCTATGGTTCTCTAAATATACCATCATGTCTTTTGCAAAGAGTGATAATTTGGTTTCTTCATTACCTACTCTAATTCCTTTTATCTCTTTTTCTTCTCTTATTGCCAAAGCTAACATTTCTAATATAATATTAAATAGTAATGGTGACAGTGGGCAGCCTTTTTTCACTCCTGATCTTATTGCAAATGGTTCTAGTTTGTTTCCATTACATATGATGCTTGCTGATGGTTTTAAGTAGATGCTACTAAACATTTTAAGGAAAACCCCATTTATTCCTATACTCTCTAGTGTTTTTAATAGGAATGGGTGTTGGATTTTATCAAATGCTTTTTCTGCATCTATGGAGATCAAAGTGTTCTATTAATTAGTTCTTGTGACATCAATCCAAATACTTATTGATTCCTTATGTGATTATGGACAACAATTTATGTCTTAGATTCCCAGTTTCCTAATCAGTAAAGTGGGGATAATAATATCCATACTACCTATATGTAGAACTGCTATAAGTTTTTTTCAATGTTTTCAATTTTAATTTCCATATCTGTTATCTATACTTTTCTCCTTTTAGATATTTCTGTTAACAACTTCCAGAAAATATTCTTGTTTTGTTTTTGTCTTGAGGCAATTGGAGTTAAGTGACTTGCTCAGGGATCACACAGCTAGGAAGTGTTAAATGATTGAGGTCAAATTTGAACTCAGGTCCTCCTGAATTCAGGGTCGATGGTCTATTCACTATGCAATCTAGCAGCCCCTCAGAAAAGAATTTTTTTTCTTTTTTTATGTTTTATTTCACTGACTCTTTTATTCCTTGTGCACACACAAATCCCTCACCTTTCAATGTCCCTCTAACATCAAACATGTCATTCCACTTTCCTCCCCCAAATCAATACTTTAATGACTTCTTAAAGTGCACAAACATTTGTTGTTCAGTTGTGTCCAACTCTTTGTGCCCCCATTTGGAATTTTCTTGGTAGAGATACTAGTTTTCCATTTCCTTCTCCAGCTCATTTTACAAATGAGGAAACTGAGGCAAATGGGGTTAAATGCCTTGCCCAGGATCATACAGCTAATAAGTGTCTAAAATCAGATTTGAACTCAGGAAGATGTCTTTTTGACTCCAGGCCTAGTACTATATCTACTGGGCCACTTAGCCACCTCTCCCTAAACACACAAATTGGTTTAAAATCTATTAATGCACCCCAACTATACACTCCCCAAACTTTGCCCCTCACCCTCACTTCCAGAACAGGGTGTGATCCTGAGACTGCCTGTAGGTTATTCAAGTGTTTGCTGCAGGGGAGTGACTCCCAGTTTGAAAAGGCAAAATAGAATTTATTTGGCTCAAGTGGCTGATTCCGAAGGAAATAGCTGGGCTGAGTGACTCAAATCCTTTGCGTTTCTGGCTACCACTTCAATAACAAAAGCACCATTTGGCTACTAGAACTAAGCAAACTTCAGTTTGTTATTAAGAAAGCTTATGAGGGTGAAATGGGGAAAAGAGCTTATTCATTTTTGCACAGAAAATGAATGTGCCAGGAAAAGAGGACTACTGGGACCTGGGTGGACCCTGATCCCCAAAGAATTACTTTAAGAAGCAATTAGAAAGCTCAGGTTTTACTTCACATTTTTGCATTTGCTCCTAAGTGCGTTGTATTCAAAATAATGCAGAGGAAGTCAGGAGACCAAATATTGTCATTAATATGTCACCTAAAGCAAATTACATAATCCCTCCCTTGACCTTAGTTAATTCAATTGAAAAAAATGAGGCTTCTGTTCTAAATGGTCTATGAGGTCTCTTCCAGCTGTAAATCTAGGATCTTATAACATAAAATAATGTGTAATATAAATTCTTGGCTTTCATCTCCTTCTTCCTTAGTAGTTGCTGTCTTGATGTCTATATCTGAAAATTTTGAGATAGAAGAAAACATAGAGGTTTCTAGTCCTATCTTGATGAGAGAAGGGAAGTAATTTTTGCCAAAGAGTATTAAAGTCTATTTGCCAGATCAATCCTCAGACTCTTAACAAAACTGCTTAATGTGGTAAGGGAGGTCCAGTTCTTTGAAAGACAGAGGTTAGATGCAGATAGAGAAGGAAGAATAGGGAGCTGAATTTCAAGAACAAAAGAAGGGAAATAATACTGCCTTAAGAATCAGGTGAACTATATTATTTCTACAGGTCCCCCTCACTCTCCCTCATCATCATTATCATCTCATTTTCATCTTTTTCAATGGGATTCAAGTAGAGCCATCCTGAGGCAAATCACTCTTCTTTAATGTTCTATGGACTAATATACAGCTAGGTAAATGAACTACTTTTGGAAGTTGATTCAAAGTACTTAGATGTAAGCTAATCCTCTTCAGGGTTATGGAAATCATCCTTAGTTCAATTCCCCAAAAAATAGGATACTAGGAATGATACATACTTCATTCTGTTACCATCTGATTTTGATCTCCTATATCTCTGCATGTTTCAAAAGCTGTATATGTGAATGAAGTAGATGGGGAGTTCAGGAAGGACTAGTCTGGTACAAAAGTTGGCTAAGTCCTTTTCAGGAATGCTCATTTACCTTTGGTGTATACCTGCCACCCAATTCTCACCTGTGGCTCCAAGAAACTAGCATGTACAGTGGTCATACTATGGCCACCATCTTCTCAGAAGAGATTAACCAAGTTGAAATTGAGATTAAGATGGGCCTCAAACCTTTGGAGGAAGTAGGGGAAAGTCTACCCAAGAATATGAAGACTTCCCTTAGCGGAATGAGAAGATGACAACAATTTATTCCAGTGCATGAAGGGGGTTGAAGCAGGCACTATGGAATGCTGAGAAGTTGGTTGGATACCAAGGTCATTCACTACACCCTGGGCCATCACAGTTACTTTGATTTGTCCTGCCATAGGACTTTAATGACTCTAGATAAGAGAGTGAGACTGATGACTTTGTGTAATTCTGTACAATTCATGTACAAATCAAGTTATCACTCCATGGTCTTCTTTGAAAATAAAAGATGAACAGCACCCAAAAATATTTTGAAAACTATTTGCTCTATTTAGATTGGATATTGTAAGTTTTTTTGTAGTAACAATTATTAATATATTTTAATAAATTGAAGTTACATTTCAGAAATTGTGAGTAATAGTTCAATTCAGTAGTTTGCAATCTAGTTTATGTTTTAGTTCTCAAGAATATATATATGCATGTATACATAATGTAAATGACATTTTATTTTTATTTTATTTAATATTTTTATTTCTTCAAGTATATGTAAAATATTTTTTGCATTTATTCTTAAAACTTTGAGTTCCAGATTCTCTTTCTACCCACCTGCAACCCCTGTAAGAAGACACATGTGAAATTTTCATAGGTCATGTTGTGAAAAAAAATAGATCTACTCCTCCAATAAAAACCTTCAAGAAACATAAATTAAAAATGTATGCTTCACTCTGTATTCAGAACAACCAGTTCTTTCTCTGGATATCATATCATTTTTCATCACAAGTCCTTCTGAGTAATCACGGATCATTGTATTATTGAGAAAAGTAAAGTCCTTCACAGTTAATCATCCCACAACATTGCTATTACTTTGTACAAAGTACATTTCATTTTGCTTGAATTCATGGAGGACTTTTCAGATTTATCTGAGATCAATCTGCTCATCATTTCCCATGGAACAATAATATTCCATCATAATCATATACCACAATTTATTCAGCCATTCCCAATCGAGAAATTTGCTTCCATTTTCCAGTCAAAAATATTAGGTACTGGATAAGTAAATTGAATTACCCCTAATCATAGCATCTGGATAGTAAATTGGCATCAGTATCTATTGACCGAATGACCATTCATGTGTATTAATTGTTATATGGTGAAAGATTCTTACAGAAAGGAAAGGCTAGGCTTGGAAGACCTTAGGGGCCAGAAAAGTATCGGGAATTGTTAATGATTCAGATGGAAGGAAAAGACAAATCAGAATGATTGGCCCCTATATTATACTCACTGCCAGACCCCAGGGATACTTTGGATCAGGATTTGCAAAGAACACCTATCCTCTGAGTTTAAATTATGGCTGTTAAAGCAGTCACTTAAGCCTCACAAGCATGGAAATAACATTTTGCTCTGTCCTTAATGTTATGACTCCTTGCTGATTATTTACCTACCAGTTCCCTGGAATCCTTCAAGCAAAAGTCATCACAAATCCATCCAACAAGTTATACTTGGTACCCAGCAGGGCTGAAGAATTTATAAGTTGTTTTCTCTCTTCTTCCCTGAGTTCTTGCCAGGGTAAGCGATTCGTTAAACCTATAATTGGCTCCTCTTCTTGATTGGAGAGTACAGAGAACTATCAATACTAGTGATGCATGAGAAGTAGATGAATTATATTTTAGCCCTTTTTTTCTCCCCAAAGAAATCTGATCTATTATATAAGACGATAAAAGCCCATTTCACTGCTTTGTCTTATGAAAAAAATTAGCAGGAAAGAAGTAAAAGGAACCAGTGATATGAGTGTATCCTAAAACAAGGTAGATATGGCATTGGATTTGCCACGAAATATCAATTCAAAGCTGAGATCTGATATTTATTAGCTGAGTTATAATAAACAAGTTTTTGATTCTGTATTTTCTCATGTATAAATTAGAAATTAGCTTTGAAAGAAAAATTTTTTGTAAAACCTTAAATATTATAGAAATGACTTTTGATGGGATAGATGGTTATGACTGTAGTCAAAAGAGAGGAGCATTCCATCATCAGTCAGAAGTATATAGGCAGGCATAATGTAGGAGAATAGGACTGAAATAATTTGTTATCCATTTTTACTAGTACTTAAGGAATGATTTTGTAATCTCCTAATTGAGGAGTTGTAAAAAACCTCAGAAATTATATAAATCCAAAATTTTCTGATAAAACTGGAAAGCAATACAGTGAATGTACCCCCTCCCCCCCAAAAATAAACTCCACTATAGCAAAACTGATATGTAGTCATGCAGTCTTAAAGGCCTCTAATGACAGGGAAACCTTCTTCTTAAAACCAGCCCAGTTTACTTTGGGGTAGCTCTAATTGCGAGGTAGATTTTCCTTAACTAAAATAAGACTTTATTAACTTTATCATTTTCAACTTTTCCCCATTACTCCTACTTCTGACCTTTAATATCAAGCTGAACAAATATAATACTTTATCCATTTGAAATTTTTTTAAGTTCTTAAAGATAGCTATGATTTATTTCCCAGAGCTTTCTCTTCATTCAGTACCATGTTAATCAACAACCAAAAATATTTTATACAACTAAAAAAATGATTACAAAATTCATCTGGAAGAACAAGAGATTAAAAATATCAAAGCAATTAATGAAAATAAAATTTGAAGGAAGGCAGTCTATGACTACCAGATTTCAAACTGTCTATTACAAAGTAATGATCATCAAAACAAGTTAATACTGGTTGAGAAATAAAGAGATGGGTAAGTGGAATAGATTAGTTATACAAAACACTGTAGTAGTAACCTAGTGTTTGATAAACCCATAGATCCAAACTTTTGGGGCAGAAATTCACCATTTGACAAAAATTGCTGGCAAAAACTGGAAAAACTAGAACCAGGAGAATATTATACACAGTAACAGCAACATTATAATAACGATCAACTCTGAAAGAATTGGTTAATCTTATCCAGACAATGATCCATGACAATTCCAGAGGGCTCTGCTGAAGCATAATTTCTACCTCCAAAAAGAGAACTAGGGAACTCTAAGTAGACAATGAAGGAAATTTTTCACTTTATTTAAAAATATTTCATATTTTTGCAACAAATTAATATGAAAATGTCTTGCATAATTTCACATGTATCATTAGTATTATGTTTCTTGCTCACATATATATTTGATATCATATTGCTTGCTTTCTTAATGGATGGGGGAAAGTGAGATTTAAGATTTGAAATTTTAAAAAGCTAATGCTAAAAATAAAGTAATGGAATCTATATACATTAAAAATAGTATGACTTATTCAGTTAAAATGTATTAGGGAAGATTAAAATGGATTCAGTCAATGGATTGAATCTGTGGAAATGGTGAGCACAAGTTGGAGATGACACCAAAGTTGGGAATCCGAGTATTAAGTAGAATGGCAATGTTTTTATCAGCCATAGGGAAGTTTGGAAGAAGTGTAAGATGGGATAGTACAAGGAAAATAACTAATTTTGTTTTGGGCATGTTGAGTTTGAGACGCCTATGGGATCTCCAGTTCAAAAATGTCCAATAGACAGTTGGAGATATGGAACTAGGGCCTAATAGAGGCAAGGTGTATTGTTATAGTGGTTATCTGCTTAAAATAATCATTGAACCTAAAAGGAACTGAGGAGATAACAAGAGGGTATAAAAAGAGAAATGAAGAGGACTAAGGACAGAACTTGGACATCTATAGTTGGAGGACAGTACCTGAATGAAGTAAAAAATGCAGATGAGAGTGAGAGTGGAGGGGAAGAGTATGATGTTGATCTACAGCTTATTTTTTCTGAAAGCAAGTCAAATTTTTTTAGACTTTTTTGTACTCTGCAAAGTTTTCTGGAAGAATTTCATCTTATTTTGCAGACTGAAGTACACTGTGTTGTCTTCGCGCTAGTAACACTTAATGGAGCATATTGGATCCTCATATTATTTTAGGGGCTGGTTATTTGTGTTACATTAAGCTTCATTGTACATTCAAATGTAAAGTCTTTTAGGGTATTTGGCTTTCTGAAGATTGCACTTTACCTTCCATTTCCTATGGAAGAAAATAGACTTTAGTAAAATTACTGGGTTCAACTGGGGATGGGGGTAGGATATGGAGCTGCCACAATACAAATATTCTCAGAACCCAAACTAGACACACATCCATTTGACTGACAAACATTAGGCATATAGTAGCTGGGGATTCTTTTTCATTAATCTATATGTGGGTTGAATGAGGATATTGGGATGGTGTATGAAAGCTTGTTGTTCAGACCTTGGTAAGTTTAATTTCTGAGGGATTTTCTATTAGTAAAGTCCCAAAGGACAATACAACTTAAAGGAGTCTGCTATAAATTTGAGAATGGTTTCCCCTGATTTGATAATTTTATGCTTAGACTGGCATAGTTCATACAAGTCAATACCATATGGGTAAATCCATCAAACTCTACTAGGACTGGTGGAAAGGAGGGAATAGATAGGATGCTATTCCTGTGAATTGATGATGGGTAACTGAATACCTTATATGTCACAGATAAGGAACTCTGAGTCATCAATCAGCTATCACTGATTTTATTTGGTGACACAGGACCAGTGGTATAAACTTTTGGGGTATCATTTTTCTTATGGTTTACAAATGGTGTATATACCAAATCTATTAGGTACATAGTTACATAAAGGCAGTTTATTGGCATATTGGCTCTAGTGTCAAACTTGGAATTAGAAATATCCAAATTAAAATGCAATCTTAGATACTTGCTAACTATATAACCCTGTTACTTAACTTTTTTCAGCCTGTTTTTTCATCTGTGAAATGGAGATAGTAATAGCATAAACCTCCCAAAATAGTTGTGAGGATCAAATGAGATAAAATATAAAATGCTTCGCAAACATTAAAGTGTGTATAAAAACTAGTTGTCATTATTGTTATTATAATTATTACTATTAGTCCTATTAATTGTCTTCACAGGAGAAAAGCATAAATAAGAGCAACTAGTCAAAGCAACAGAGCTCAAATCCAGGCCCTATTATATGCTACTTATAGAGCCTCTTGGTAAGGTATCGAACCATCCTGAATCTCATTTTCCTCATCTCTAAAACGATGGGTTTGAATTGGGTGCTCTGTTTCCTTTATTTCAGTTTTATAGCCTATGAATATTTTGCAAACAGTTTAGTTATGGTATCAAGGACAAGTCTATTGGTGTCACATTACTATTACTTTCTCTCTTTTTCTCTCCCATTCTTACTGCTATTTTCTTAGTTCATGTTCTGATAAAATAATTTGTTCCCTTTGAATACTCTCCCAGCTCCAATCCGTTCCATACACATATTATTAGGCCAACCTTCCTATGATGGTATTACTCTCCCGCTCCAAAATCTCCAATGCTTTTTCAT
The DNA here is from genome assembly GCA_023553655.1 of Myrmecobius fasciatus. Lineage (NCBI taxonomy): Eukaryota > Metazoa > Chordata > Mammalia > Dasyuromorphia > Myrmecobiidae > Myrmecobius > Myrmecobius fasciatus. The sequence continues at coordinate 9,518 of JAJPUD010010837.1, forward strand.
CATCAAGTACAATAATAAATTATAGCTATATATTGCTTTTGGAGAAAGTGATGGAGAATAAAATCCAAAAATTTTCACCTTACATTCAGGATTATTTACAATTTGAACTTAAATTTTTAAGATTAATGTGTGATGTGTTTGGTTGATGACTTTTCCTTTATTAGTATAATTGCATGGTATGTATAATTTTCCTAATGTTAAATCATCTCTGCATTCCTGACATTAATCAAATCTAGTCATAGTGAAAAATCTTTTGACTACATTGCAGTTGCCTTTTGATTAATATTTTAAAATCAGTATTCATTTATGGTAGCATTCTGTACTTTTGTTCTCGGCTTTTTTTTTTTTTTATGATGAGGCAATTGGGGTTAAGTGACTTGTCCAGGGTCACACAGCTAGGAAGCGTTAAGTGTCTGAGGTCAGTTTTGAACTCAGATCCTCCTGACTTCAGGGCTGGTGCTCTATCCATTGCGCCACCTGATTGCCTCTGCTTTATTTATCTGTAATTTGTATTTATGTCATTTTTTTTTTTTGTGCGAGAGAATGAGGGTTAATAAGTTATCTCTATCTCTGTCTCTGTCTCTCTCTTGCTTTCTCTCTTCTTCCTCCTCCTCCTCTTTTCCTCTCTACTTTCCTTTCTCTCTCTTTCCTTCCCTTCATCTACCCCACTCTTTTCCTCTCTCCAAATAATTTATAAGTATAAGAATTAATTGCTCTTTGAATGATTGGTCAAATTCATTAGTAAATCCATTTGAGCCTAGACTTATAGTTATATACAACTAGAGTCATATTGTTTTCCTTTCAGTGATTTTAGACAAGTTACTTAAACTCTTGCCTCAGTTTCCTCACCTGTGAATTAGAAATTGGACTAGATGGCCCATGAGGTTCCTTCTATATTTAAAACTATAATTTTCCTTGGAAATACTTGAAAATTTTGCTTCTTAGAGTAAGACCAGCCTCTGCTCTTAACACTCATTCAAAAGTTCCCTAAGAGAGAGCCAAGTTGATTCAATCTGGATTCTGTGATCTAAATTGTTTTCTTCTAAAGGAAACATATCCTTTGTTGGGGACAATTAAATGCATAGGTAACATATTAGGTAGCCACTTCAATTCAGTTGTGGTATTATGAAAAGACTCCCCCAACTCCAATCCTTTCTAGAAATATACTATTAGGTTACTCTTGCTTCCATGGCCTTCCAATATCTATTATCTGAAGTAATAATAAATTATAGTTTTATATAGTGCCTTCTAGCTGATAGATGGCAAAATGTGAATTCTTTAACCTTGCATTCAAGACCATTTTTGGTCTTGGTGGATTTGGTGACAGAAAAACTAATTTTAAATCCCACCTCATAGTAACCATTTATTCTTGGGTGAGTCACTTAATCCCTGTCAGCCTCAATTCCTCTTCAATAAAGTAAGAGGTTGAACTAAATGACCTCTAAGATTTAAGCCTTAATTCTATAATTGTAATTCAATAAACTTTTTTGAATATTATGTCATGGTATGAGTAGAGAGGAACTTTAAACTTCATTTTTTTATTATAATCAAACTTTCCTTCCCCTACCCACAATTGCATGAGGTGTTGGGGAAAATTACAACAAAACAAACTCATAATACAAGTACAGATAGTCAAGTAAAACAAGTTCCCATACTGGCTATGCCAAAAAAGGTATGTCTCAGTTTGTACCCTGTGTCCATTATCTCTGTCAGGAGGTTGGTAGCATGCTTCAGGATTGAGATTGTTTAAGGTCTTACCATCCCCCAACTCTCATCAACTCCCCTCAAGACCATCCATGATTCCCATATTTCTAATAATAGAACTGCTTCTTTGTGGAGAAATTTTAGGGACACATATTACAATAAGCAAACCTTACTTGGAACAACATCATAACTCATTCTTACCCATCGGTAGGAATTAGTTTTCCAGGTAAATTATCACTATTTAAAAGAAGTTCATACAAGAAAATTTTGATAGGGTTATAGAAAGTCCAGTGCCAGAGTTTTTTCCTGGCTGTTTCATCTGGCATCAAGAAAGAAACACAAGGATAATTATCAAGTTTGCAGTCACTCCCACCTCCTGTGAAGACAGTAGACAGCAAGAAGCCAGTCAAACACTTAGGAATTACTAGGGAGTAAATTTTATACAATTCCCAATGTGTCTGGAACTGGTCTTGCAAAGCTGGAGGCTTGGCATTATGACTCACTCTTATACTAAGGAGCCTGGGGTACATTTTGGGTTCATAAATTCTAAGCTGAAATGGACTATGATTATTGGGTATTCACACTAAGTCCAACATTAGTGAGTGAGCCTCATGGAGTAGGAGACAACCAAATTGCCTAAGTAAGGGCGAACCAGCTCAGGTCAAAAATGGAAAAGACCAAATTAGCTCTCCTCTTGATCATTGATGGGATGGTTCCATCAGTACCTCCTGTATTTCCAGTTTGGGCAAGATAGGGAGACCCAATCTTTTCAAAAACAAAACAAAATTGGAGATCAATTGACATTTTGGTGAATGACACACCTAGGACAATGCTTATTCTAAGGCTTGGGGTTTACCCATTGGTTAGCTTGACCACTTTTAATGATTTCCTTTTATTGTTTAACACCATCATTTTCTCTGAGACTCACCTCATTTGGGAAGTCTCCACTGGATCTGTCATTTATTAGCTGTTCCAGCAGTCAAACAATAATACCTTGCCATGTAGACACTTTGAAAGGCATTTGGAAAATATGGTTTCTGAACTGGCAACTGATTTGTGGAAAATGAGGCCATATGAGACACTCAAATCAGAGACGTCCAATTGAATTAGTTGTGGCACTCTCCTTTGCTTGGGCTTGCTGGGCTGAATCAGAACTGGGGGTTATGCCAGGGAAATCTCTTGGGAGATGGAGAGGTGCCCCATGACTAAGACAAGGACTAGGTTGTTGGAATTTTTGAATCTTCTTTCATCTACTATTGCTGGTTTGTAGTCACTGAGGTAGAATTACATCCCTACTTGTATTCCTTATTGAGAGTAGCTCACATAGCGGTAACTAATAAGCTATTTCTGAAGCCAGGAAACCAAGCAACAAACCAACAATAAAACCTTCCTTCCTAAGGGCATGAAGGTAAAAATCTAACAATGCAAAGTTTATATAGGTCAGGAATCATGGAATAGACATTCAACTGTTTCAAGCTTAGGAAGCAGTTCTTAGATTTCTTGGCCCCCATGCTCCTATCTGTCTACCTGAGGGTAGCTTATTTCAAATTCAGAATACTTACTATAGTCGCTGAAAAGTCTTTTAGTTCTAAGTTGCTTAGGCTCAGGATCTCAGCTGGATTTTCCTTATCAAGCAATCTCTTCCCAAATTCCCTCTTCCTACTCAAAAAAGCACCTCACCAAAAATTAAAATAAAATCTGTCTATTCCCTTTCTTAACTTCTAATGAATAAAAAATCTGTTTCTGTCTACTTGTCCAAAACATCTTCTTTTGCCTTTCTTTCATCTATTATTTGCTAAAAATCAGGGCTATGTGATTTCTTTTAAATGAGCCAGAGAAGGGTCCTATAAGTAGGAAAACTGATTTTTTTAAACTAGACAAATTATAGCATCAAAACAACTGGACTTTGCTGCTGATTGATATATGTTGTTATTGTTTGTTCTTTGTTTCCAAGAGGACCAGTGATATAACAAGGTGATGTCTTTACTTGGACATGAATTGGATTTAAGTGAGACAGTGCTGCACAAAGTCTCACTATCTCTTCTACACTTATTGAAGTTTATTAACAAGAAAAAAATATCAAAATGACCAGCAATGGCCTGAGATGCAGTGGATGACCTTGGTGTCTATGATGGTCAAACAAGCTCTAAGTAATTCACAGTGCCTACTTTAGCCACCTTCATGGCTGACTGAACAATTGTTTTCATCTTCATCTTCACATGTTTGGGGTCGATATCCCCCTGAGTTTAAGAACTCTAAGTTACCCTTAACCTGGCTTAGCCTATCTGCCAACATTGTTTATGGGAGATGGCACTTCACATGCTATATCTTCTTGGATCCACAAGTGAGAGTTGAACATCAGGTGGACACCAAAGTTTGATGAACAGTCATGAAAAGCACTTGGTAAGCTTTCACACTATAGTCCAAGTTCTCCTTGAACACTCTTATACCTCAACTGATATGTTTAATAAAGAGATAAATGCTAGACAGGTGGGAAGAAATCATATACCTCTTGCTTCTTTTGATTACCTTTAGTCTTCACTAAAATTCATTTGTTCCTAAGCTAGAGAGAATTTGGGGAGTAAGGTATGGAACAGTCTGTGATCCTAGATATAGGAGTCAAATTAAGATCCTGTCTGAACTGGGAGCTCTCCACTCACACAAGGACCACTTTAGTTTAGACCCTTACTCTTTTCTTTTTTTATTTATAGTATTCTAAATATAGTTCTCCAAATTTTTCTCTCTTTCTCCCCCTCCCTGCTCCCTAAGACAGCAAGCAATCTGATACAGGTCAAACATGGTAAATTCTTTTAAACATATTTCCATATTCATCATGCTGCAGAAGAAAATTCAGATCAAAAGGTGAAAAAAACCTAGGAAAGAGAAAAAACCAAGCAAACAAACAACAACAAAATGAAAATTCTATTTTTTCATCCACATTAGGTCTCCATCGTTCTCTCTGGATGTGGATATGGATGACACTTTTCATCATAAGTCTATTGGAATTTGGGTCCTCACTCTTTTCTTGTCTCTTACCACTTCAGTCCATCCCACATACTGCTGCCAAAGAAATTTTTCTTAAGCAAAATCTGACCTCATAACTCCCCTGTTAAATCAACTTCAGGGGCTTCCCATTGCCTCTAGGATAAAATATGAACTTCTTTGGTTAGCTTTATTGCATTATTGTAGTCATTGAACATACCATTTTCTTGATTCTGCTCACCTCAATCTGCATCAGTCAATTCTGATAAGTCTTTTCATGCTTCCCTATATTCATCATATTCATCACTTCCTACAGCGCAATAATAATTCAATATATTCAACTTGACTCAAATCTATCTTTGCAATCTTATTTTACAAAACTTCCTCTCTCACACTCGGTAATCTTGCAAACAGGCCTTCTCTTTGTTCCTCACATAGGACAGTCCATGTCTTATCTCCATTCCTTGGAACTGGCTCTCTCCCTATACTTAGAATGAACTCCTTTCTCACATCCACCTCACAGAATTCTCTTATAAATGTAACAAGCAACACCTTATACATAAAATCTTTCTTGGCATTTTCTATTCTCTCCTCCCATCTGCTAGCACTTTCCCTTCAGAATTGCCTTGATTTTGGCTCCTTTGGATATTTTATTCACTTTATATTTATTCTGATCATATGTAATTGCCAGTTGCATTTCTCCAGTAGACTGTGAGGCTTGTCTCATTCTGTATAATTGTGTCCCCAATATCTAGCACAGTGATTGACTGGTACAAGCATGCTCATAATTAATTCATTTGACTTATGTGTCAATGTAGAATCAATGACTACAGAACCATTTGCCTATTCTAATCAGAGAGAATTTCTATCTACTATATCCTAGGACAGAAGTTTCAAACACATGATATGTCAATTGCATATGGCCCAAAACATACTCAGTGCTTCCCAAACCAGATGACAATGTGATTTGGACATATTTAACAAAATTAATTAATAATAAAACATAAGTGAATATATCCTTTAAAACTAAATCAGCATATGAGCTTCAAGGATCTTTATGTACTTTAATGACCCTGAATTTGATGTTACATTTCCAAGAAATTGAAGCTGAGATGGTTTGACTGACCTGGAAGTTACAATTCCAGAATATAGTAAGAAGGGATAATGTCTAGTAGAGACAGGGAGACTAGCTGAGCAACAATACCACTAAGAAGAAGCAACAGGACTACTAGCACTTATTATGTACTTAGTGTGTGCCACTGTAAGAAAGAAAAAGTGTAAACAGTTCTTGCTTTCAAGGAGTTTACATTCTAATGGAGGGAAGAACATATACATATTACATGCTCATAAAAGAATCAAAGAATAGTTTAAGAATAGATTCCTAAGATTAGGAATAAATCTGGATTTGGAGTTAAAGAACCTGGATTCAAATCCTACATTTACTATTTAATACCTGTGTGATATTGGGCACAATAACAACCTTCCTTATTGTAAATATTTCATGGATAAAGAGATGTTAGACTAGAGGGCCTTCCTGTAAGGTCCCTCCTAATTCAAAATGGATTATCCTATTAAATGAATATTGACCTGCTTATATCAAAGATCAAAAGTGGAAATAATATGTTTAGATTTATACTCCAAGGAGATCATTGACAGGAAGAAAATTCTCATAAACATAGAAAAACTTACAGCAAGCTTAAATTTTTGGGGGGGAGGGTAATTGAAAAGACTTGAAAATAAACTAAATACCCATTGAATGGGGAACATCTAAGCAAATTTTGGCATATGAATATAATGAACTATTATTGTACTGTAGGAAATGATGAATATGATGAATATAGGGAAGCATGATCTTCCCTTATCAGAACTGACTTATCAGAACTGACTGATGCAGATTGAAGTGAGCAGCATCAAGGAAATGATATGTTCAATGACTACAATAATGCAAATGGCAGAAACAACCACAAATACATAAATCAAAAATGAATGCTTCAAAATTATCAGAAAAAAGCATGATTCCAAAGAAGAGATTTGAAAAACCTCTCCCATCCCAGCCCTTTGCATGGATAGGAGGTTCACAAATGTGGTATATTGCATATATTTTCAATTTTTCTATATGCTTTTCAGTTTTCTGGCTTTACCTTTTTAAAGACACTTAACTTCTGTCTGCTTCAGCTTCTTAAATGTAAAATGGGGATGACAATAGCACCCAGGTTGTTGTGGAAGTGAAATGAGATTATAATTGTAATAATTGTGCACCAAATAATAATAATTGTACACTGTGCTAGCATAATACATGGTATATACTAAGCACTGTATAAATGTTAATTATTATTATATAAATTAAAAAATGGCTCCAAAGCATCATTAAAGACAGAGCACTGGGCCTGGATAACATAATAGATAACATGATTAATATATAATTAACTGAGAGGCACTCTGATCAAAAAAACCTGAGTATATATCCAGATTCTAACACATACTTTGTAATTTGGGGCAAGTCACTAACCTTAATTTCTTGCCACCTCCCTGAGCTACAAGGATTGAGGCATCTGTCTGCAGGAACTATACTCAGACACTTTCAACCTGGGCAGAATACCAAATAGGACAACTCATCCCTTCTTGTCTGGATTATTATAATAGTTCCCTAAAGAATACCCTTGCTTCCAGTCACTTTCCTTTTTAAACCATTCTTCAGCCAGTGTTCAAAAAAAATCTTCATAAAATAGAGAGCTATGTCACACTACTGCTCAAAATTATTTAATGATCCTTCTGTCTTGAATTTCATATTTACTTAAATAATTTTGGATTAAATTTAAGTTCCTTATTGAATGTGAGCTTTCTGAGGGCAGTTACTCCTTCCAATTTTGTTTCCCTGGCACTTAGCACGGCACACAATAACCACTTAATAAGTTTGTTAAATGGAGTTATGTTGAGGGCAATATCACATACCACTTCCTTTTTTTTTAAAGGCCCCAGGATTGTCCCTACTTTGGGTACATTAGTGATAGCCTGCCTACTCTTGTCTTTAAGACAAGTAATCTTTGGAAGGATCTCCTATAGTCACTTCAGGGATATAGTTTGCAAAGGTGAAAACTGACTAGGTTCAAAATTGTTTAAAAAGCATTTTATGGGAGAAATTCTCAATGTTTGAGAAAGGGAACTGTCATTCCTATATTTCCCATTGTCTCACTGTTCAGATTAACTATGCTACAAGTTGTCCTCAGCATCAACATCCAAAAAAAAGAAACAAACAAAAACAGACATTTACCAATAGCCTTGTATGATGGACTATGGAATATTCTTCAGAATATATTCAGAAGATGGGTTTCTTTTCTAGAAGATCACTTTCCTAATTTATAGGTTATATAGATTATTTTGGGTCATGTTTAAATCAGACAATTTGATCAGGTTCAAGGTGGTATTATTTTACCCATATTAGAGCATCTTTCATCTTCAAAATATCTTTACAAACAGCAAGAGTAATATAATTGAGTACTCTATTCTAGTTAAGGAAAAATGATTCCAGACAGTGGGAAGTAAGCCACAGTATGACTGGTTCAGGGCAATAAGAATTTGTGGACCATAAAATTCAATTAAAAACCACTTTAATAATTAGGAATTAAGAGAACATACTCTAAAGTTAATAGCCTATAAAATGCTATACCCTGTTCCAGTCACCAATTAAGGAGCTCAGGAAAGAAACCTGCGGGCAATTGGAACCCCAGAATACCTCTCTCTATAGGTTTTTTCTTTCCCCTTTTTTTCTCTTCCTTCTTGTCTCCTCTGGCTAAATCTCTATCACATTCAGGAGAGAAGTACAGTGGTCACTCATAACCTGACTCCATTGCTGATTGGTACAAAAAATTTGACTTGGCTTTTTTCTGACCTGTACTAGTTTGACTTAAGCAGCCTTGCTGACCCCTGCTCCCAAGACGGAATCACTTCTTTTGCTACTGGACTTAGTATGATTAGGTACTGAATTAGTACAGAACTCCTGATCTCAATAATCCAACAGATCATTATATACTTATATACTACCCAGCAACAAGCATCAAACCTGCTAGGAAAGTCTAGGACTTTTCTATCTTAAGTGAGGTACAGAACAATTAAAGTTGTTTAAGTCAATTTGTGGAAGAAACTTAGAGGACATGGGCACTTGGAAATTCTTGAAGACCTGAAATAGAGTTATATTTTATTCAGTCTCATGAAGAGGAGTTGAACAGAACTTGAAGAACCGTATTAAACCTACACCTAAGGCTTTTTGGTGTTTTTTTTTTAATCTAGAGAGGAAGTAATTAGAATATACGTTTATATAGGATAACCCAGAAGAAGAGGGAAGTATTGTAGATTTTGGTACAATGAGGTGGAGAGAGCATCAATGACACTGGAGATTGTGAAGTTGCAATTGTACAAATAGATGGGGTAACTCTGACTCAATCTCCAGAAAATCTGACTTTCAATTTCTTAGGCATTTTGGGGGAAATGGGGACCTGGAGAAATCACAGCAAGAAGACTATGGGAGCTGTGGCCTGGAAATAACTGTCCTATTGGTGCTGAGGAGATCAGGGAGGTGAGTTTCTTTAAGGTTCAGGTTGGCAGTTGTTTTTGGCAGCCATTTATTGATCTTTCATTCTATTCTACTCAAACAGCTTAGAAAGCTTATATGACTATGAAAATCTCTATGGATCCAGGAAGCTGAACTTTCCTCAAGTTGTATACATTTAATAATTTCTAACAAAACTTCTAAAGCTAAATTATGTGGTAAAATACTTCCAAGAAGCTACATAAATGTTGGTATATCAAGACAGTTGATATGATTGCCGTATTTCACCATTTATTCCTACTTAATATGTTATCTTCAAAGTGAAAAGAGATATGTCTGGCTTATATGCCATGTTCTTTTTGTCATAACATTCCCAAGGAAACTGTGAGTATGTGAGTTTATAATGTGATGAAGCAATGAGAATGGGAGGTTTTGAGAAGATTGGGGAAATTCTTATGAAGGACCAGGCATTAATAAGTATTCAAATGAAACAGGAAAAAGGAGATGCAAAAAAGATGGTGGCCATGAAACATCAGCTTATGAATTCAGCTTCATCGAGCCAGCCTTGAGGAACCAGGGGCACAGAGAAGCTGAGCTTTCCATGATGATGAAAAACACATACATTCAGAAATACAGCTCTCCCAAGATCTACAACAAGTTTTCTCAGTGGTTTTCTGAAAGTACCTCATATCTCCTCCTCTGGGAGCTGAGTTTCCTGAAGGATGCATTAGTGGTGGCTGTCAGTTGGGGATGGGTATTAAGAATTTTTAATACTTTTTCAAAATCTTTGCTACCACTTAATTAGATTTCATTAAATCATTCCTATTTTAAACATATGTTTAGAAGATAAAGTGTAGGAGTCATGAGCCCTGGTGTGGCCTCTTTGGTAATTATAGTAGCTTTGTGGATTAAATAAGCTTTAGTTTTTGTTCAAAGCATTATTTTAAGAGTGTGCTGAAGTTTATTGTTTATTTTTTCATGCTGTCAGTGATCCCAATCTGAGTTTTCTTGGTAAAAAAAAAATTGCTGGAGTGTTTTGTCATTTTCTTCTCCACTTCATTTTACAGATGAAGAAACTAAGGTAAATAGAGTTAAGTGACTTGCTCACAGTCACACAGTTGTAGGTGTTTGAGGCCAGATTTGAACTCAGAAAGATGAATCTTCTTGATTCTAAGCCCGTTGTTTTATCAACTGCACCAAGTAGCTTCTCAGAAAAGTTTGTTTGAATCTCCTCTATTTCATTCATTAGCTTTTCTGTAGTTTTCTCTTCTTGCTTGTTTTCTTGGGAATAAATCTTTGCTAAATTAACCCTTAGAGGTAAAATAAAATAGTATATTTAAAAGAGATATTTGCAAATCAATTGGCACAGTCCCTAGAACACAGTAAATGATTAATAAAAAGGTTGTTCCCTTCTTCCTTCCTTAGATCTTGTCAAAGTAACATTAGACAGTTAATAGTTATTAATACCTTGACCGATTCCTTTCAAGTTAAAAGCAAATCTTTGTAGACTTTATAGTTTTGACTAGAGCTGAGTCTAGTTTGATATTTTATGAAATAATTCTGTTTGAAAATTACATGAAAAGGAAATAGACTATGTCTAAGAGGCCAAAGACACATTTCAGAACCAGATTATTTATTGCTATCTACTTCCTCCCAAAAGACTATTTGCCCAGTTTATGATTTTGCAAACCAATTCCAGAGCACAATGAGAGAGGTCATATTTTTCTAGGTGAAAAAAAAAGGTGTGTGTGTGGGGAAGTAACTTTCTATGATTTCATTATTTATCTTGCCTCTAAACATTCCAAATGGATTTTTTTCTTTTCTAGGCCAATGTTCTCAATAAAACAGATGATGAATGTTAGCTATAAAATTGGTCAGATCATTCCAGGCAAATTTGCATTTGATTGACAATCACTTCATCTTTTTGTGCCTCAATTTCCTCAACTGCAAAAATGAAGGATTTGTATTAAATGATGTCTGAGGTCCCTTTCAGTTTTTTTTTTAAATTTTTATTTTATTTGAATAACATATGTGTGGGTAATTCTTCAACAATAACCCTTACATAGCTTTCCGTTACAAATTTTTTCCCCCAACTCCCCACCCCTCCCCTAGATGGCAGGATATCCACTACATGTTAATTATGTTAAAATATTGGCAAATCGAATATATGTATACATATTTCCAAACTTATCATTGGATAACTAATACTATTACTCACAAACTCTCATCCAATTCATTCTCTTAAATAGCAATAAATATGTTAACATTTTCCCAATAGCAATAAACTAATTCATATCATTTATCTTTTACAAAGCAACATTTACTGAAAAATATAGAAAGAACTAAAGTATAACAACATCCCATTAAATCATTGTGCATTTTACACTCCTTGTTGTTTTTTGCTACACTCCTTTGTTTTTGAAGAGGATTAATGACATAATGGGATGATATTTTGACTTGTTCTTGATTTGAATTTAAGGGAGGCAGTTATCAAAGTCTCCAGCTTTACTTTCTCTCCCAGAGTCGTCAAAATCCAATGGCAAGGCATAAGTCAGAATGTCTGACTGTGGTCCAGGGTATAGGAGCTGACTCAACATCTTCAATGTCTTACTAAGCTCCAAGTGTTCTACAATTCTTGCTTCAATTTGATCTCTGGGGAGAATGCACTCCTATTTAATGCTCTCCTTAAAAAATATTACTTTACCAAGTTACTTCTGAATCCAGCATAACTAATGGATAAGTCACTAGGATATAATGTCTTAGCCATTAGGATTCATTTATTGCTGGGATAGATAGAATAAGTTTATTCCTCAGTGCTTGTTTCAGGAAAGAATTAAGATAAGAGAGACAAAAGGAGCAGAGATGCTGTATACTAATAGACATAGTGTTGTCAGTGGTGGTGGTGGGAAGATCCCCCTCCTCCAATATACAAGGAGTTATTTTTCCTCAGAAGCCATCAAAGAAGAGAAAGAGAATTCTTTTAAATGAACCTTTTATACATGGACAATTCTGACTGAGGAAGCCAATTAAAAAGCTCATTTTACCACAGAGTAAACTGATAAAAAAAAGTCAATAAATCTGTGCCTCTTCTGGAGTGGAGAGGGGAAAGTCTTTCCTTTCACGTATTTCTAGAAGATTCATCAAGACACATGTGAATAGAATATGCTTCTATTGCATTCACCATTATTTGCAAAAACCATAGAAAAGATTTCTGAAGTCTTCTAGTCCATCCTGTGCACTAATAGACATTTCCTCTATAATATCCACAATGATTTTCTGGTTCTCTCTTCACTTTGCATCAGTTCCATAAGTCCCAACATTTTTTTTTTCTGAAACTATCCCCTTTGTCATTTCTTATAACTCAACAGTACTCCATCATAACCATGTGCCATAACTTGTTAGTCATTTCTCAGTTGATGAGCATCCCCTTATTTTCCCATTCTTTGCCACCAAAAATGCTATAAATTGTCTGCATATAAAGGTTCTTTTCATTTTTCTTTGCTTTCTTTGGAGTACCCATCTACTATTGATAATACTGGGCCAAAGGGTAGATAGATATTTAAAACCTTTATGGCATAGTTCCAAATTATTCTCCAAAGTAACTGGATCAGTTTACAATTCCACCAACAATTTATTAGAAGCATTCTATTCAGCTTTTGCCATTTTTATAGGTGTAAGGTTGTACTTTAAAATTGTTTTAATTTACATTTTTAATCAATAGTGATTTAGAGAATTTTATATCACTAAAAATAGCTTTAATGTATTTATCTGAAAACACCCTGTTCATATCCTCTGACCATTTGTCAATTAGGGAATGACTTGTATTCTCATAAATTTGACTTTATTCTCTATATATTTTGGAAATCAGGACTTTATCAGATACATTGGCTGTAATTTCTTCTCAGTTTTCTGCTTTTCTTCTAATCTTGATTGCATTTATTTTGTTTCTGCAAAAACTTTTTAGCTTAATATAATCAAAATCATCCATTTTACATTTCATAATGATCTCATATCTAGGTTGCTTATACATTCTTCACAGGTAAACCATTCCTTGCTTTCCTTATTTGTTTATAGTATAACCATTTATATCTAAATCATAACCCATTTTAAATTTATTTGGTATGGGGTATCTGCTGTTGATGTATGCCTAATTTCTGCCATACTATTTTCCATTTTTTCAGCAGTTTTTGTCAAATAGTGAGTTCTTATTGTAGAAGTTGGACCCTTTAGTGTTTATCAAACAGTAGATTAACTTATTTCACTTATCATCTCTATTTCTTAGCCTGTATTACATAGTTTTGATGATTGTCACTTAGGTCTGATATGGCTAAGGCACCTTCCTTTGCATTTTCTCCATTAATTCCTTTGATATTCTTGTTCTTCCAGATGAATTTTATAATTTTTCTAGCTTTGTAAAATAAATTTTGACAATTTGAATGCTATGATGTTGAATAAGTAGATTAATTTAGGTAGAATTGCCATTTTTATTATATTATCTTGATTTGTTTAGTTACAATTGATTTTTTAATTGTATACTTCTAACTATTTGTATAAAAATGTTTTGTCAGTTGTGTTCATAAAATTCCTAGTTGACTCCTAAGTATTTTATACTGTCTGCAATCATTTTAAATGGAATTTCTGTTTCTATCTCTTGCTGCTAGGCTTTGTTAGTAATCTCCCAGCTTTCTACCTTGGAATTTATTTTGCATAAGTCCCTAGGGACTTACTAAGAACACTCCTTTCTGTCCTGGTGTTGGCACCCAGAACTGAACATAGCAATAAAGTTCCCCATAAGGGTCAGCTGCACCCAATACCAACAAAGAGTTCCCTGTAATCTTTTTCTGGCCAGTTGTTTGACTGCCTGGTCTGAGAGTTTCTCAAGATGCTGCTACTGCCACCACTTTCAAGACTGCTTTCTTGTGGCTAATTCCCACCCCAGTTTCACAAATCTCTCCTGTCAGTCTTCTAATTTGTTGCAGGCTAGGAAAATGACCTTTTTTGATTCTGATGATTCAAAATTTGATTGAGGAATTATTTTAAAGCCTTTTTTAAAATAGGGGAATGATGGGAGAGCTCATCTGTATTGCTGCCTGTACACTGTTCCATTCCACCCTATCTTTATGTGTTTGTCTCTCAGTCTATCAATTTATCTACTCACCATCCTGTTCAATACAGAAGTCCTATCAATAGAAGTTGACATCTTTGCAGCCATCTTTTTTGAACCACTTTAAAGACTTATTTATTCACTGTTTTACTTCCTTTTCCACCCATAGAATGGCAGAAATAGATGGCTTACTGATTAAGGTTGTCCAAAATACTCATGATTTCAATAATGGGAATAAACTTAAATAAACTAAAATTTCCTTCACTTAAGCTAAGAGAATGGAATATCCTTGAGGTCTGGGGTTATCTTTCCATTTGTCTTCCTATCTATAGTACCTAACACATTGTTTTGCACATAATAATTGGGTAGTAGGTAAATGCTTGTTGGATTGATTTCAATTGGAAGATGATCAATTCTGTAGCTTCCTTTCTCTACTTTGTGTTTATGTTGTGACCAAAGCAGAATGTGAGAATAAATGCCTTTGTGACGGGAATAAGCTTGTAGTCCCAATGACTATGTATTTTTTTTTTTTTTGCTTCAATTTATCCTGCCTGCTGTCATTCTTTGTAACAACTATGGGTGGAGATATTCCTTCCTGGCGCCCAATGTGAAGGGGAAACCTGAACTATTTTCCATTAATGTTGGGATTAGTTTTGGCTTTTGGCCCAGGTGTCCTTAAACCTTTAAAATAAGCTGGATATATCAATGGCCTCTCTTGGTCCTCCCAATTTTCATTGCCGCAGTAGATTTTATTTTTTTCCAAGCTTGACTGTTCATTGCATTCCCTTCATATTCTTTCAAGGAAATTCTGAAAATGCTCTTTGGAAGCAGAAAGCTCTGAAGAGAAAAGATTAAAAATCATGGATTGTTTCAGTTTTGTCTCTCTTTCCCTGTATGAGTCAGACAGCATCTTTCCACTTTGTGGTTAGAGAGGGGAAACCTGGTCTCAGATGACACAAATGCTTCTCTCACAGAGCCATGGAATTGAAATGCTCTCTAGAGACAAGCCACTCATGCTCCTTAAACTCTCAGGCCCCATTTACACTTCATTTTTCATTTTCCTGTATTAATACTTAATCTTGTACTCCAAACCCCTGTTTCCAGCACTGCACTTAAACTGTTTCAGAGAACTGTCTAATCTTGAGAAGGCAATTCTTCATGTATTGACTCATGTTATGGCCTCTTCTCCTTCATTTTAATTTTTTTTTTAGAGATTGAGATCTTTGAAAGTTAAGTAAATTGCCCATGATTATAATTTATATCTGTTGCTGGGGAGATAAAAAAGAACTTCCTTTTGCCATTCACAAGATCATAGATATAAAACTGGAATGAAATCTTAAAGGTCATCTAGTCTAGGGGCACTTAGGTAGCAGAGTGGATAAAGCAGGAAGATGCATCTTTATGAGTTCAAATCCAGCCTTCAACACTTGCTAGTTGTGTGACTCTGTTTTTCAAGAAATTTCCAAATGGAGTAACAAAGTGTGTACATGACTGAAATGCTTGAACAACCACCACAAAATATAAACTCTCCTCCTTTTTTACAGATGAAAAAACAGCCCCAGCAAGGCTAAATGATCTTCTAAGGTCACACAGATGGTAAGTAGCAGAGATGGGATTTCAATATAAGGCTTCTGTCTCTAAATTCAATATTCTTTCTATTCTACAAAACTTATATCACAGTCTTTTGTTTTCTTCCTTTTTGTGGGGGTAGAAGAAAGAAGAAACAAGCCACATATAACATCTATGAAAAGCAATTATAAAAAAAATCATTTCATATATCAATGATCTCATCAATGTGAGTCTTTTCTCTATTAGGACTGATTACAATCCATCTCTGCTTTTTTTCTTTCTTTTTTTAAAAAAAAATTATTTACTGGTCAAAGGATATGAACAGACAATTTTCAGAGGATGAAATTAAAACTATTTATAGTCATATGAAAAGGTGCTCCAAATCACTATTGATCAGAGAAATGCAAATCAAGACAACCCTGAGGTACCACTTCACACCAGTCAGATTGGCTAAAATGACAGGAAAAGTTAATGATGAATGTTGGAGGGGATGTGGGAGGGCTGGGACACTGATACATTGTTGGTGGAGCTGTGAACGGATACAGCCATTCTGGAGAACAATTTGGAGCTATGCTCAAAAAGTTATCAAACTGTGCATACCCTTTGACCCAGCAGCATTTCTATTGGGCTTATATCCCAAAGAAATCATAAAGGAAGGAAAAGGCCCCACATGTGCAAGAATGTTTGTGGCAGCCCTTTTTGTAGTGGCTAGAAACTGGAAATTGAATAGATGCCCTTCAATTGGAGAATGGCTGAATAAATTATGGTATATGAATATTATGGAATATTATTGTTCTGTGAGAAATGACCAGCAAGATGATTTCAGAGAGACCTGGAGAGACTTACATGAACTGATGCTGAGTGAAATGAGCAGAATCAGGAGATCATTATACACGGCAACAACAGTACTATATGACGATCAATTCTGATGGACATGGCTCTCTTCAACAATGAAATGTTTCAAACCACTTCCAATTG
This sequence comes from Myrmecobius fasciatus, assembly GCA_023553655.1. NCBI lineage: Eukaryota > Metazoa > Chordata > Mammalia > Dasyuromorphia > Myrmecobiidae > Myrmecobius > Myrmecobius fasciatus. The sequence goes on from JAJPUD010010837.1 coordinate 26,401, forward strand.
TTCACTGAAGAAAGCCATATACACCCAGAGAGAGGGATGTGAAATGTGGACCACAACATAACATTCTCATACTCCTTGATTGATGTTTGCTTACATTGTGTTTCCTTTATCTGATATATTGTTTGTGTAGACAAGATTTTTCTTGCACAACAATGACAAGTTTGGAAATATGTATACATATATTTGATTTGCCAATATTTTAACATAATTAACATGTAGTGGATATCCTGCCATCTAGGGGAGGGGTGGGGAGTTGGGGGAAAAATTTGTAACGGAAAACTATGTAAGGGTTATTGTTGAAGAATTACCCATACATATGTTATGCAAATAAAATTTTAAAAAAAGGCAAAAAAACTAATAAACAAATTTTAAAAACTCAAAAAAATTATTTACAATACAAAACTGAAAATTTTATACAAAATAAAAAAATTGAAAAATAAAACAGAAAAAAGCATTGTCATGTGCACAAGATAACATAATCTAAATATGAAATGATTAATTTCCATTTCAAGAACGTGTATGTAACAAATAATGCTTATTATGTTTAGAACTGTCCTTTTCTCTGCTACTTTGTAGGTTTTATCTTGTTTTCTGCTTTTTACTTTATTCTATTTTACCCCTTTTCTCTCCCCACCCCTAAACAAGCTATATTTAACCATGGATATATTTTTATATTCATACATACAAACATATATACATAATACACAACACATACACACAAATCTGCATATACACACATATAATTACATATATAATCATATACACATATATGTAAGTTTATATCATGCTTCTTTGTTTTTTCTTTCTCTAAAGTCGGATTACATCATTCTTCTTAGGTCTATGTCTTTCCAGATTTTTCTAAACCTACCAACTCATCAGTTCCCATACCACAGCAATATTCTAACTTAATACTATCTAATTTTTTTTAAACTACCCTTCCTGCTCCTTGATTGGTGATTACCCCCACGTGGCATATTATTTTAGGAGACTCCATACATGCTTCACTTATATCTCTACTCCCTACTTCTTGGAAGCCTCACCAGCATAACTACCCTGATTCCCTACTTATTTCTGTCCCTCCCTATCTCCTCACTATTTTTGGAATCAAAGTCAAATCAATTCTGCTTTTGTTCCTGAAAGATGTGTGTCAGTTTATTTCCCACTGGTCCCACTCACCATCCATGTGACATTCATTGCTAAGTTTTTCCTCCCTGGCCATCAATTCCTTATGTGTATTGTTTCTTTTATTAGAGTGTAAGTTCCTTGAAGGCAGGCAATGTCACTATTTTTTGTGTTTAAGTCTGCAATGTTTAGTGCAGTACTTGATAATTACTTCTTATTGACTCCAGAGCTACTCCTGGAGTCAGGAAGATCTCAATTCAAATCAGGCTTCACACTTTTATAATCTGTGACCAGAGGAAGACAGTAACAAGTTTTTCTGATAGACTTTGAAATTCAATCTGTCCATCAAATCATCAATTGTTAAATCTAGACAATGAACAAAACAATAAATCAAGCCCTGATTTGGTCTTTTTAAATTATTGAGGTATAAATGCTGGCACTAAAAATTTAACATTTGATTCTCTAAAGCTGGATGCATTCCCAATAAGATTAGGAGTGAAACAAGGATTTCCATTATCACTACTATTATTCAACTTTGTACTAGAAATGTTGGCTTTAGCAATAAGAAAAAAAAAAGAAATTAAGTGAATTAGAATAGGCAAGAAGGAAATAAAATTATCACTCTTTGCAGATGATATAATAATATACTTAGAGAATTCTAGAAAATCATCCAAAAATTCACTGAAAACAATTTACAACTTTAGCAAAGTTGCAGGATATAAAATAAATGAACATAAATCATCAGCATTTCTACATATCACTGATAGAAAAATTACATTTAAAATAAATCTAGAAAAAATAAAATATTTGAGGGTCTACCTGTCAAGTCAAAACTAAGAACTATACGAACAAAATTACAAAACACTTCTCACACAAATAAAGTCAGATATAAACAATTGGAAAAATATCAATCATTCATAAGAAGGCTGAGCTAATATAATAAAAATGACAATTCTGCCTAAATTGGTCTACTTGTTCAATGTCATACCAATCAAATTGCCAAAAATTATTTTATAGAATTAGAAAAAATAGTAACAAAATTCATCTGGAAGAACAAAAGGTCAAGAATATCAAAGGAATTAATGAAAAAATACAAAGGATGGTAGCTTAGCAGTACCAAACCTGAAACTATATTATAAAGAAGCAGTAATCAAAACCATTTGGTATTGGCTAAGAAATAGAGTAGTGGATCAGTGGAATAGATTAGATACACATGTCACAATAATTAAGGCCTATAACAATCTAGTATTTGATAAATCTCCAAATTCCTGCTTCTGGAATGAGAACTCACTAATTAATAACAATTTTTGGGAAAACTGGAAAATAAAATGTCATAAACTTGGCATAGACCTACATTTCACATCCCATACCAAAAGAAGTTTAGAATGGACACATGATTTGGGCATAAAGGATGATACCATAAACAAATTAGGAGAGCAAGCAAGAATTTATCTATCAGATCTTTGGAGAAAGGAGGAATTCATGACTAAAGAAGAGCCAGAGAACAGTATGAAAGTCAAAATGGACAATTTTGATTGCATTAAATTAAAAAGGTGTTGCACAAACAAAACCAACAGAAAGAAGATTAAAAGGAAAGTACACAACTGGGGAAAATCTTTACAGCCAGTTTTCTTGATAAGGTTTCATTGCTAAATATATATAAAGAACTGTGTCAAATTTATAATAATACAAGTCATTCCCCAATTAGAAAAATTGTCAAAGGATATGAAAAGATGATTTTCAGATGATGAAATTAAAACCATTTATAGTCATATGAAAAATGCTCTAAATCATTATAAATTAGAGAAATGAAAACTAAAACGACTTTGAGGTACTACCTTTACCTCTTAGATTGACTAAGATGATAGGAAAAGAAAATGTCACTTTTTTCTGTTTTTTTTTCCTTTCAAATTTATTTTTTTATTAAGAGTAATCATTTATTAGCTTAAATAAGATCCTTTCCTTTGTCAGTCATTTAAAAACTTTTTTCCCTAGTAAATTTATTTATTTATGTTAATGCCCATTATTTTATGAATCATGTTGGGAGAGAAAAATCAGAACAAAAGGGAAAAACCATGGGGGAGATAAAAGCCCATAGACCTTCTGACATTTACTGTTTCCATCTTTTGTCAAGTTTGTTAATTTATTGGGTGGGAGATAAAATTGAGTTTTTATTTTCTTATTTATTAATAATTGTATTTTTTCCTTTAAAAGTGATCATATTCCTTAACAATTTGTTCATTACAAAATGGAATTTACGTATACATACTTGTGATAACTTTCTGTATAACTTTACATTGTAATTAGAAATATGTGATACAAAGCAATTTACTATTTTAGGTCAGTTCTTAGCTGCATTGATTTTATTTATGTAAAAACTTTTTTCATTGTCATATATTTGAATATCTATTTTGATCTTTTATGTTTAGCTCCATTTTTTTGTTTGATCAGTGTTATCTCCCTTAGTCTTATCTGCAATAGGTATTTCCTCCATGCCCCTTCATTTTAAAAAACAATGTGACTATTTATATTTATACTGAATATCCTTTTGGAATTTATTATGTACATAGTTGTAAATATAAACCCATTTTTGCTATCTTACTTTCCAATTCTTTAAATATTTAGTTCTTCCTCCAATTAGTTTATCTTTCTTGTGTTTATTGAAATTAGATATGTTGAGTACTGCCATTTCTGATTCATTATAATTTTGTTTGTTCAAAAGATGAATTGTCTAGTTTTAACTAGTAATAATTAATTTTTGAAAATGATTGCTTTATAACATAGCATGAATTCTGTAGGCACTGTTCTCTCTTAATTTCTACCTCTTCTTATTATTTCCTTTATATTCTAGAAAATTTTTCTCTTTTAATGAAATTACTTATTTTATCTACTCTTTAAAGTAACCTTTGAGTGGTATAGCACTAAATCTGTACGTTAATTTATTTATTATTGTTGTTTTCATCATAATATTGCATTTGAACAATGACAATAAAATTCTACTTGTCTTCCTTTATTTCTGTAAAGAGTATTTTATAATTATATTTACTTAACTATTAAGTATATCTTGGTGAATTGATTCCAGTCTATGAAGATATACATTTTGTGAAATTTCTAGCAGTTTTGAATAACATTTCTCTTTCTTTGAGATCTTTGTGATTTTATTATTGCTTCATAAAAATGTTAATGGATTTTGTGGATTGTTTTGTGTTCTGATACTTTTTCTAAAGAGGCAGTTAGATGATTCGATGGATACAGGTTAGGTCTGAAGTCAGGAAGACCTGAATTAAAATCCAGGCTCAGATACTTACTAACTGTATGACCTTGGTCAAGTCACTTGATCCATTAGAGAAGGAAATGACAAACCACTCCATTCTCTTTGCCTAGAAAACCTCATGTATTACAGGGTCACAAAGAATCCAGTAAAAATGAGCTTTTTTTAAGCTATTGATTATATCAATTAGTTTCTTTTCTCATCAAATCTTTGGGTTTTTCTCAGGAAATGATTATGTAATAATAAAAAAGAATTTCTTATGCAAATTAAGACAACTCTGAGATACCATCTCACACTTCTCAGATTGACTAAGATGACAGGAAAATATAATGATAAATGCTGGAGGGCATATGGGAAAACTGGAACACTAATACATTGTTGAGTGGAGTTGTGATCTGATCCAACTGTTCTGGAGAGCAATTTGGAGCTATGCACAATGGACTATCAAACTGCTCATGCCCTTTGATGTAAAAGTAATTCTACTGGGTCCATATCCCAAAGAGATCATTAAAAAAGGAAAAAAAGAACACACAAGATGAATGTTGAAAACTATCTTTACATGTATCTTAAAAATAAAATTTAAAAAAACTCAAAAGAAGAGTTTCTTTCTCTTTCTTATTATGTTTGTCATTAATTTCTTTCCATCACCCCAACTATTTCTAACATTTTTAGTACTATGCCAAATTATAGCAGGGAGAAGACATATCTTTACTTTTCCCCTATATTTATTTATCGGGAAATTTTCATTGAAAATAATGCTAGCTTTTGGTGTTAGTCATGTTTTTATATTAAAATGGATTTTCTTTGACAATGCTTCATAGGGTTTTTATCATTCATGATAAGGCAGGTAGGTTACATAGTAGATAGCAATTGACCCTGGATTCAGAAAGACCTATGTTCAAATTCAGCTTCAGATATTTCCTAGCTGTATGACTCTGGACAAGTTGCTTAACCAATACCTGCCTCAATTTCCTCAACTGCAAAATGGGCATAATAACAACACTTACTTCACAGAGTCATAGTGAGGATCACCTTTGATAATATTTATAAAGTTTTTGGTATAGTGCCTGGAAAATAGCAAGCAATTAATAAATCTTTCTTCTTTTTCCTTTAGGAATATCATATTTTTTCAAAGACTTTTTACATCTATTACTAAATGCATTATCTTTTTATGACATACATATTTAGAACATGTTTGTCTCTTTTTCAATTGCTGGGAATAATCTTAAGCCTGGAAAAATAATAATGTTCATTAATAATAATAATACCTAGCACTTATATAGTACCTACTTTGTGCCAGTCACTGTGTTAAGTGCTTTACAAATATTATCTCATTCAATTCTCAACTCGGACTTGAAGGAAAATGCTATTATTATCCCAATTTCACAGTTATGAAAACCAAAAAACATGCAATTAGGTTACTTGCTCAAGATTATGAAACTAATAAGTACCTGAGCTTGAATTTGAACACAGACCTTAACTTCCAGGCCAGTGCTCTATCCATGGTACTACCCAATAGCCTATTTATTGCTTTTTACACATCTGATAAAGTTCACTTGCAAATCTATCTGATTCAGAGATTCTCCCCTCATACTTGGAGTACCAATAATGAAATTAAAGTAATAATATTGTATAAACTGTATGGTTTTTAGGCAGGTAGATGTTGAAATGAATAGACAAACTTTCTATCAAAAAGAGACCTCATAAACTTATTAGATATATGAAGTTGTGAAAGTCAAATTGCACATTAACCCTGTTCATTTTTTAAAATTCTTATTTGTCATGGCAAGTAGGTAACTTAATAAGCTCACTTAGCTCTTTATAAGCTACTAGAGGGCTTTTGCTGATGTGCAATATGTCAAGCAAGATTTCTGATTTCCTCAGCAAGGGAAGTTCCTCTGACACTGGATATACTGAATAAGTACATGAAGAAAGATTTGAAGCTAGGTTTTTTTGTCTCAAAGTTCAATGCTGTATCATACCATAACACATTGCCTATCATAGAAGCTTCTGGAAAGGCTTTGACAGGAAAGCCTTTAAAAACCAAAGAAACAAACAAACAAACAAAAACAAAAAAACAAAAAACATGGTTTATGGTGGACCAAGTATCACAATCCCTAACAGGCCATGACCAAATCTGAGCATTTTCTTGGGACTCCTCAAAACTCTTCCCTGCTCCCTATGATTCCCACTGAATCATTGCTACTATATTATCTGAATTTGTACATAATCATGGCCAGGAAATATAAGAAAATCCTAAAATGTCCCTCAGCTTTCCAGAACTGCCTGGATATGTTATAAACCATTGCCTCACCAGGGTGGCCCAGTAGCAGAAATCACCACCTTTAAAGGGGTATTTATTCCCTGGTGGCCCAATTCACAGCTGGGCATAGCCGGGGGTCACACCTATCCCTTTTTAGAGACTGCAGCCTTGACACCATCGATCAGATCAGCCCAGTTGCTCTGGGGTGTTGAGTTGCAAATGTCTGGATTTTGCTTCCCCAGGCAATGGCTCCAGGGATAGGAGAGAAAACAGCTTATAAATTCTTTAACGATTCTTGGAGCCAAGAGCAGCATGCTGGCTGATTTTGCAAGGCATATTATTTAAAGAGTTCCAGGGGAGGTGAAGGTAAATAGCTTGAAAAAATAGTAGGGAAAAGTTATTTCTTTCTTTCTCTGTGGACATTATGGAGCTACAATTAAACCCTCGTTAAATTCTTCTGATGATTGTCAGATAGAGTGAAAGCCATTATGTCAGGATGTCTGGAATTCCCTTTTTGGGGAGACCGCACATTGTCAGAAATGTTTACCATTCTGTTTCACTGCTTGTCCTTATTTTTATAAACATGAGTAAATTAGACTTTTCAAAATTTCCCTTTAGTAACTTTCAAGACAGTAAATTTTGCTGGACTTATCTAAACATTAACTATGAAATGGGTGCTTTGGAACAGTGGTAGAGGTAGCTACATGGATAGATGGATGACTGCAAAAAGCATAAATTAGCTTTCACTCGGTCTTCAGCTGAGCCATATTAGGATCTATATGGGGGAAGAACACTTCAGCATCATTGGGCCAGTGTAGAACTTGATTAACCCTGACTTTCCATAGTTGCTTGCTTTCTATTTTCTGATAAGGAATCTGTGTCAACTGGAAGGCAAGCTGATAATTCCAGAAGCATTTAACTGAAGGTGTGCATTGATTGGAAATGTCTATCCCTTCTCTACATCAATACACCAGCATGTTCTTGAAATCTTCCTTAATTATTTGATGGAATTGGAATCTCACCGTTTTAAATTATCCCTCCTGTAATATGGATTGCAGCTTATCAATTCCCTCTCATCTTTTAGATGTATACTCAACTATTCAGAAGGATTTGCTCTCTTGTTTATGTTTCCTCCAAAAAAGTAGACCAGAGGGGCAACTAGGTGGCTCAGTGCACCAGCCCTGAAGTCAGGAGGACCTGAGTTCAAATATGGTCTCAAACAATAAACACTTCTGAGCTGTATGACCCTGGGCAAGTTACTGAACCCCAATTGCCTTAGCAAAAATAAATAAATTAATTAATTAATTAAAAAGTAGATCACAACCTATATTTTGATTCTCCCATCCATTCATCTTTTATGTATTGAATAACCATACTATTTGGGTTGTATTTTGGCCTAGTTTCCCGGGCTAGATTATAAACTTGCTGAAAGTAAGAATAATAGATACTCTTTAATCTGTAATATAATCATTTAGAGCCCTATCATGCATAGAATCCTCAATATAGGATTAGAAGACATTTCAGAGGCTATTTTATAGCTGTTAAAATCACCTGTGACTTTCTAGGAATCTGATCAACCAAATACTTTATGACAAAGGAGTAGAAATGGTAAAATGATGACCTCACGTTATTTCCATCCTGCTATGGTGGTCTACTCAATAAAATGCTGTATAGGTAGGAATCATGGGTTTCATTCAAGATCCTCCAATTCATTTCTACCAGGAATTTGAGCATGACTTTCAGTCTCCAATCTCCTACATAATGGTTTTCCCAAAATGATATAATGGGCACTAGCCTGAAGCAACCATTTTTGGATTCAAGTTCCACATTTGATGAACAATAAATTCTTCATGTCAGATTTGATGAGACAAAAGTTTTCTTTAAAAAATCTGGGAATTTTAGTGTATTGTAAGTTCAATGTGAGTCAGTAGTGTGATTCAGCAGCCAAAAAAAGCTAATGTGATCTAGGGAACACTACAATGAGGATAAGAAGATTCCAGTTTTTCTGTACTCTGCTTTGGGCCAACCACACTTGGATCACTATGTTCAGTTCTGGCTGCCACTTTTTAAGAAGATCATTGAGGCGGCTCTGTGTCTCAGATAGATAGACTTCTAGGTCTGGAGTCAGGAAAACATGAGTTGAAATCCAGCCTCAGACATTTACTATTGCTATGACTCTGGGCAAGCCATTTAACTTCCATTTGCCTCCATTTTTTATCTGTAAAATAAGGGTAAGGATATCACCTATCTCTAGGACTGTTGTGAGAATCAAATGAGATAATATGTATTGAGAATTTAGCACACAACTTGGTACATAATATATGCCTAATAAATGCTTATTTCCTTCGTTCCTCTGTTCCTTCCTTTTGCTTCATTCCTTCATTCCTTCATTTTTATTCCTTCCTTCCTTCCTTTTTCTTCCTTCCTTCCCTTCTTTCCTTCATTTCTTCCTTCCTTGTTTTCTTCCTTCCTTCCCTTCCTTCCTTCCTTCCTATCATCTATCTATCTATCTATCTATCTATCTATCTATCTATCTATCTATCTCTCTATATCTCTATCTTTGTATCCCCAACACATCATATTAAGAGAGAAAGATTCCTGCTCTACATAATATGGCCACTTTGTAAATTAATCCACCCCCAGTCAATAAAATTTATCTTGTAGGCTTGAACTTTAAATTTACACTGCTGCTTACCCTTTGTACAATAAGTGCAATTATTTCAATAAGGTGCTATCTTACTCAGAGAGAGCTATAGAGAAACATCTCTTCTCTGCAGATAAAGAAACATTTCTCTCATACCCAAATGAGTACTTCTGAAGAGACTTTAATACATCATCTTCCTCATTCCAAAACAACCAACCTGAATTTTTAAATAGGAAATTGATGCTGAATCTTTTGAAGTACATCGATTAACTACTGGATGACAGGTCCAAACAAAGATTGAATCTTAAATACCCCACTGGGAAAAACTTATGAGAGCTTTCTATGAAAGTAAGTTGGGCATTAGAAGTAGTGAATATTAGGGTTGCTTCAGTAAAATCTGGAATGGGGATTTTAAAAAATGTCCTTTGATGTTTGGATTTGTATACTTTACAGTTTGTTATACCCTTTTATGTTTCTTGCTGTTGATGATGAAGTAAGCCTATAAAGGGAGATTTTTTTTAGCCAGGATCAGCCTGTGACTAGCATAAAGGACTAGCATATGAGACAGTTTATAGCTAAATTTTATTACACTCAGACTTCACAGAGACATTTATAAACCTTATTGCTCTCTAATATGAAATGAATCAAGAAAGGTATTTTTGATTTTATAGGAATGGAACTTTTCATTGTATGGAACATTGGAGTTTCTGTTGAAGACGAGTTCAAAGAAAGGGATTTCTCAAGATGGTTAATTTCTCCAGGCCTTATTTATGGCTTTAAAAAATCCTGATAGCTTCTGCATTTTGATACAAAGGGTTTTTTATTCTTTTTTTCTAAAAACATTTTCGATTATAGCAAGAGTAATGTACACTTTGTGGTTTAGTCTGTATTTGTGCCATGCGAGGAAGAAAGTACCTGTACAGAGTTAGCAGATCCATATAAGAAAAAAAAAATTACTAGAAAATTTCTAGTAGACTGATGCTCATGCCTAGTTGGACATTGCTTGACCTCTACAAGGTCACAGATTCCTAAAAATGTTTGATTCAGTCTCTAGGCTTCTACTTCTCCTCTATACCTCCCACTCCCATTAAAAAAAAAAAAAGCAAAGTATTTTATAGAATCTGTCCTTACAGGATCTATTTGGGGATGGAGGTGGGGAGGATTGGAAAAAGTTTTTGTGTGGATGATACTTGAATCAAGTGAGGAATTCTAAGAAGAGGAGGTGTAGAAGGAGAACATTTCAGGCAAGATGGCTGGCAAAAATGATAGGATGCAAGAGTAGCCAAAATGTACAGACCTAAAGGAGGTACCCCTATAAGACACTTTGGCAGCAAGAGAGCAAGGATGCTCCATTATCCAAGGAGGATAATGAAGTTCCCAGGATAAGTAAAACCAAATTTTCTCTACTATGCTACCTTAGGCTAGCTCTAAAAACCAATCTAAGTCTCCCAGCTATAAAAACAATCAGGCATGATCAGCACAAAAAGGGAAGGCAGAATGCACATTCTAAAGACACAGCTGAACTATATCGACAGTCAAGGAAGCATTGTCTATATATCCACAGCACTCTAGGTCATGCTTTGGGCTTTTCAGTCACACTTTCCCATGAAGACAACACCATTAGCAGTATCTTTCTCTAAAATGCAGGACAATAACAATTTATACATACATCCCCACAAGTATACACATACACATACATATACATATTTTTAATGGATATATACTGTTGGGAAGATAAAGATAAGTTGATGGGTGGTCTCGATTATTCATTATGATTATTTGTATATTCAGGATGAAATAGACCAGATTAAATAAGGTTTATGGATATAAATAATCAGAGTGGATATTTGGGACCACCTGGAAGCTGTTTTTGATGTTCTTCTGATTATATCAGATAGGAATTTGGTATTGAAATACTGTAGCTACCACTTGATTTTGAGGAAAAAAGTGGCCATGTGGGTACAAAACAGGAAGTACCAGGAGGTTAACCAAATAATCTTTTGTATAATTTCTTTTACAAGTTCAGGCAAAAGAAAAAAAAAGAGAACCTCAAAGCTGATAAATGTTGGAAACTAATACATATAATTTTGGAGAATAGCAGTTCAAGTTGGGGTATAGAGTTATGAATGGAACTGAGTTCATGTAACCGTAATATAATTAATAAGTCAAATTTAGAGTCATTTAGAACAAAATAAAGATAGAATGCCTGATGCCCTTTATAGAGAAGTATGCCATTTTATAATATAAATTCAAGAAAATGTTTTAGTTACTGAAGAAATCTCATTTGTAAATTAATTTCAGTCTTTGGACTGTTCCTTCCTTTGATGAGTTTCTGGATAACTGACATGCTACTGCTTTCCCCCTCACTCTTCCCCTAACCTTTTTTTTTTTTTTAGTAAATCCATATAACCTCTTTAAAAGAAATGAAAAGAAAGAATTGTTATCTTAATGAAAAGCTCATTATATTTTAGATTTAGAGTTGGAAGGAGCCTTAGAAACCATGAATTCCAAGTCCTTTATTCTACAAACAAGGAAACTGAAGAACAGAGAGATTAAGTGGTTTGTCCAGCATCACAGGACTAGTGTTTGAGATAGGATTGAAACTCAGTCTTCCTTATTCTAAGCTAAGCATTCTTTCTATTCCTCCATCTTGCCTCCTTAATTACTTTAATCTGTTGGAAATTGGATTTCCCTTTGTGCAGAACATTTCACTGCCTGATTTATAGGGCTTATGCACCTAGATTATGTTGAAGATATTCTTACCACTTCTGATAAACATTCAGTCACTATATATATATGTATATATATATAATATATGTAAAATACATATTAAATCCAATATATATATACATATATATACATACATATATATATGTAATTGTCATGCTGCACAAGAAAAATCAGATCAAAAAGGAAAAAAAATGAGAAAGAAAACAAAATGCAAGCTACATTGTTTCACATGACTTTTTAAAAAGATGTCTATTATATTCTTTAGGACAGCTAAATAGTACATTAGATTCAGTATTGGTCTGAAGTCAGAAAGACTTAATTTTCCTGAATTTAAATTTGTCCTCAGTAATTTATTAGCTATGTGACTCTGGGCAAATAACAACTGTTTGTCGCAATTTTTTCATCTGTAAAAGGAAATAGGGAGGGGCAGCTAGGTGGCGCAGTGGATAGAGCACCAGCCCTGAAGTCAGAAGGACCTGAGTTCAAATCTGGTCTCAGACACTTAACATTCCCTAGCTGTGTGACTCTGGGCAAGTCACTTAACCTCAATTGCCTCAGCAAAAAGCAAAAAAAAAAAGGAGATAGGGGGCAGTGGATAGACACCAGCTCTGAAGTCAGGAAGACCTGAGTTCAAATCTGGTCTCAGACACTTAACACTTCCTAACTGTGTGACCTTGGGCAAGTCACCCAAATTGCCTCAGGAAAAAGCAAAAAAAAAAAAAAAAACCGGAAAAAAGGAGACAGAAAAAGAAAAGAAAAACCACTTCTAGATTTTTGCAAAAAAAATCCCAAATAGTGATATGAAGAGTTGGACACAAGTAAACAACAAAACTATCTCTTTTTCTTCACCACCAAATCTTCTATTCCAGAGATCAAGTACCCTCAGTTATTCAACTCATCCAAGGTTTTTGGTTCCTTCATTTCCCTGGCTACCCATTTCTGATTATGTTCCTGGTTATTTTCATTAAGTTCACATGGATTTACTAATTCCAAATCTATACAGCATACCCTGAAAATATTTTTGCTTTTCTCTTTCTTATACTGTCACATGGATCTCCCAGAACCATCAACAAATCAAGAAGCATTCATCAAAATCTTATTGTATGTGAGACACTGGGCTAGGCATTGGTCATAAAAAAATGGAATAGTCCAGCTCTCAAAGAGCTTACATACTTTTGGAGGAAAACTAGCTATGTATAAAAAAGTGGGTTCAAATTTTAAATGAAATAGGGGCAGCTAGGTGGTGCAGTGGATAAAGCACCCGTCCTGAAGTCAGGAGGGCCTGAGTTCAAATATGGTCTCAGACACTTCCTAGCTGTGTGACCCTGGGCAAGTCACTTAACCCAATTGCCTAAGCAAAATTATATGAAATAGATAAAAGTAATTGGCTGGGGAGAAGGTAAGAAATAACAACAGGGTGGCAGAAATCAGGATGTCTCCTTTAGTTCTAGTAGCACTTGAGCTTCAAAAAGCTTGGGATTTTATGAAGTAGTTATGAGGAGGAAGTGCCTTCCAGTAATAGAAAACAGCCTGTGCAAAGGCATAAGGATTGATGATAGAACATCGTGTCCATAGAGTAGCAAGCAGGCCAGTTTGGCTGGTATGTAAAATTCATGAGAGAGAATAATGTATGTAGCCTGGAAAGGTGGACTGGAGGCAGTCCATGAGACCATGACTCCATTGTTTAGAATTGTGCCTGGCATACAATAGACACTTAATAATTGCTTATTGATTGATACATGGCACCAATGGGCTTTCTTTATTGACTTTCTGAGAAAATGAACAATACTTAGGAAGAACGTTGGTACAACTTTGGCTTTCCCTGTATGAGTCAACACCCTATAAACTGTATAATGAGAACATATTTGCAACAATTCCTTAGCACATTGGGTTATAGGAGCAGCATGACCAAGGCTTGAACCTGTGTCCCAAAGAACAGAAAGTCTTCTTGGTACCCAGTGTTAAGGTAAGAGAAGAATTATGTTTTCCTTTTGGAGGAAAAAAAAGGGGATGTTTTGCAATTTTAAAAAATGCTCTTATGGCTCTGATTGAAATATGTGGCTGTTGGTCTGAGCCAGCTCCTCTGTACATCTGTGTTTGGGACTGTACTGCCAGAAAGGCCATTCATACAATGTGCTTCTGTGTCCAGGTTGAGTAACGGCCATATGATACTCCCAGACATACCTTCCCAAGCCACATGACACAGTGCCATTCTGAGCACTGAGAGACTATATATTTCTTTATCCTGTTATTACAAATTCCACACAGAACCCCAAAGCAATATGGGCAATGGCCTGTGTGCTGGATGTAAGCACAAAGAGAACAAGCCTTGGGGGGATTCATATTAAGCCACAGAGGATAAAAAAGAGGGAGAGAGATGAAATCACACTCACAGCTTTCAGCTTTCCTTTCTAGTCAGGAAGAACAGTATACATCATTGCTTATATCTTAGCTGCTGCATTCATTCTACCAGCTGGAGGGTGTGCTTACTGAATGTAGAGAAGGTGCAGTCCCAGCTCGCCAGAGCCTTACCATCAAAAAAGAGAAAATAAAGATAAAAGCAAATATAGCCTTAAACTAAAAACAAGTGGAAGCATGCATGATATAGATACAAATACCTAAAGATTATGCCAAGGATGTAGAATTTTGTTTGTGTGAGAACATCCTCCTGTAAGTACTTGTCCATAACTTAAAGTCTTAGAGAGTGACCTTAAGCATTTGTCCAAGGTCACATAATGAGGGTCAGAAGGAAGATTTCTTGGACTCATACATCGCAAGGTGGAAGAGACTTCAAAGGTTATCTAGTCTAATCTTTCTGCTTTACAGATAAAGAAACTGAAGCCCAAGGAGATTACTCAAAGTCATAAAGGTGATCTAAGCAGCAGAAGTGGGTCTTGAATTCAGACCCTGAGTCCAGCATTATATACATGTGTACAAATAATAAACATATGTGTATATGTACATACACACATATAAGTTTTCTGTAACTCCCCCCCAATATCTAATAGAGAAAAAGGAAACAATTCCGCTTCAATTCTGAAATAGGTTATTTCAGAGTTGCTCTTTGGAAGCAGTTAGGGTTACATGACTTGACCGGGATCACACAACTATTAAATATCTGAGACCGGTTTTGAAATGTCATCCTCCTGACTCTAAGGCAAGTGCTCTTTCCCATGTGTCACCTAACTGTCCCTAGGATTCGAAAAAGGCAAGGAAAATTATTATTTTATGCATCATAACAGTTATCTATCTGTAATCAGACAAAACATAGGACTGAATTGACTTGCAAAAGTGTTATGCATTGATATATTATATCATGGAATTCAAATTGCTATGATTCAAACTATCTAGGAAGGAAATTATGGGAAGATGGAAGAAGAAAAGAGAAGGGTGGGCTGTAAAATAAACCTTTTCTTTTTAACAAATTCAAGTTAAGAAAAATTCACATCTGAGATACGTGTTATTGCTCAGTTTTCTGGTTGTATCTTACTATTGGTGACCTTGTGCATCATACCATGTCAGTGCTGTTAGGGTTTTTTTGGCCAAGATACTGGAGTGAGTTGTCATTTCCTTGTCCAATGGATTAAGGCAAACAGGTTAACAGGATCATATAGCCAATAAGTATCTGAGATCAGATTTGAATTCAGGACTTTCTGAGTTCAGACCCAGTGCTCTATCCACTGAACCACCTAGCTGCCACAGAAAGATGCTTATTGCTTAGTTCAGACTGAGTTTAAGCTTAAAGATTAAAACATGCAATAGAATGACTCATATATGACTTGATAACTCTATTGGAATTGTGTCATTATCAACAGAAACAAAACCATATGCATATATATACACACATATACACAATCACATGAATGTTCAGTATACATGTATGTGTACACGTACATATACATGTATTGCAACTATACATAAAGAATTCCAAAGTGAGAAACTTATTTTATCAATAAAACTGGCACCTTTTTCTGCAATTGATCATCTTAGAGAGTTACCTACGTCAGGGGGAATTTGAGTGACTTCTTTAGTCACACAACCATTATATGTCAGTGGTGAGACATTCCCATGTTTTATTGACTTCCAGGTGAGCTGTCTGTCTCTTATACCACAATGCCTCTTCTATATATGTATCTATGTAAGATATATATGTACAAATGGGCTGTCTAAATATATATGAGTATGTCTTATGGAAGACATGGAAAGATCTTGCGGATATCTTTGGAATCTGACCTTCCCTTCTCTAGGAGACATCACTCAATAAACACTTATTAAGCACCTACTATGTGCTAGGACCTATGCTAAATACCCCAAAGATACAACTAAGATATATGAGTCAAGCTCTTTTTAAGTGGAGTTTTAGAGTTTAAACTCCCACCCTTTAATCAGAGAGGCAGAGATTAATGATGAGGTGAAGTATCAAGGCTGATGAAATATTATGAGATGAAAAAGTTATCCCAGAAATAAGCTTCCTGAGGTTTGGGTGAGAAGTCAGTTTGTGAAGTCCTGAAGTAATGCAATCAGGTGAAAAATGAGATGTTTTTCTCTAAAGGAGAAGATAATTTTGGCTTTGAGAGAAAAAGAGTTATAGATTGGGTGTTTTTTCTTTTAAATTAACTTGGGGCAATTAAGTGGTATCTCTGCCAAGAAAATCCCAAATGGTGTCACGAAGAATGAGATACAAGTGGTATGACTGAACAACAAAAATTAGTCTAATTTATATCTATTCTTCCTCCCTCTTATATTACTAGACTAGAGGTACAATAGTTTTAAAATAAAAGAGCTTCCCTTGTTACTAGTCCTCAACTTTCACTTGTTAGCTTAATTCCTTTCAATTAAATGTTAGTTACCCAAAAGAATTGAAAATTGCAAATATCAAGCAAAACAGCCACCAAAAATTAGAGGAAACACACACACACACACACACACACATAAATACACCTTTTGTTGTTTTCTTGTTTCAGTTGTGTTCCACTCTTTGTGATCCCACTTGGGATTTTCTTGGCCAAGATTCAGGAATTATTTGCCATGTCCTTCTCTAGCTCATTTTAATGTTGAGGAACTGAGGCAAACAAGGTTCAGTGACTTGCTCAGGGTCACATAACTAGGAATGTCTGAGGCCAGAACAGATGAATTTTCCTGACTCTAACTTCCATATTAGAGCTGAAAGGAACCTTATAGGTCATCTAGTTCCCCTATCTCTCTTTTCATTTTACAGATAAGAAAGGTGAATTTCAGAGAGAACATAAATAGTAATTCCCAGAGGGTGTGTGTGTGTGTGTGTGTGTGTGTGTGTGTGTGTATGTGTAACTAAGTGTAACTAAGTAGATTTTGGAAACCTTTGAGCATTATAGAATAGTCTCTTTACTGCAGGATCTTTGAACTCAACCTACCTTCCTCCTTCTCAGTCTATTTTTAGTCTCCTTCTTTGCCTTTCTTAAGGAGCATTAGCTAAAAGCTCATATTCTGAAATCAGGAAAGCAGAGTTTCAAATTTTTTCATGCAGGGCCTATCTACTGTGAAATTAATCTCTAAAGCAGAGAAGAAATCCAGTAAAGTGTCTCTTCATAACCTACCTCAAGGAGGGGCTTAAATGTCTGTGTGACTACTGCTAAAGACAATATGGCCCTTCTCCATGAAGTCCTCCTTAGTCCCTACCTACCTCCTCTTTTCTCTTTGCTTTCAAGTCTTACCAAGAATGTCTTTCATTACGTTTCATGCTCATTTCAAAAAAAAATCTTCTACCTTGGACAAATCACCCGTTATATCACCTTCTGATTTAAAAAAAATGTTGTCCTTTCTGATTTAGATTTAAAAACTTCAAAGAAAGCCACAACCAACTTAAAATCTGAATTTAGTCACTACCTCACTTTTTATAACTTGTTTCATGCACAGAGTATCTCCTCATTTTATTTCCATTCCTAATGTGCCTGAGCTTCTCTGATGGGCTCTACTGCCTTTGAGGTACACAGGTAATAACCATATTTCATTTGGTGGTTTTTGTGACATGAATCTACTTCCAGCAAACTTTTATTTTTGTTTTTAAGTGGAGTTTTCCTTCCAGAATATAATAACAAACTTTCAATAATATATTTGTTGCATTAAATTTATTAGAACAATGACAATGAACAAATTGCCCTTTTTATTACTTTTTAAAGGCAACCATGATTAAAAATGAAAATTATTTTGCATTGGTTCCATTTAATATTTGATTTCCAGGGAGGGGAGAGAGATGTATTGATTGCTCTCAATGTTTTTCCTCTTACCTATTTGCCTTGTACAATCACCTTGGTCCTAATGAAAATTACAATTGGCAAGACATCATGAAGACTGCCCCTCCTAAACTCTACTCCAAGAAGGGAGAACAGCCTTGTTTGCAGAAAATAAGGCTTCCAAGTTATCCAATCAGGATCAGGTCTGATGTTATGTTGTCTCTGGGCAAGGCACATGTTTTTCCATAAGTATATTTGCTTCTCTTTAAGTCTCACTTCTGGCATCTGGCAAATGTTAAGGTGCCATTTTCATTTTTATAGCAATGTTTCCCCTGCCATCTAAGCTCTGGAACTCCCTTCACAAGAACTCATTAATTTCCAGCAATGAACAAAAACAGAACTCCTTCTCCTCTACTTTATTTGATTTTAAGGTAAGAAATGCCAAAGAAATAAGAATTTACAGGATATGTGACTGAAGGAAGGAATACTATTTGTGCTCATTTTAGCTTCTGAAGAAGCGTGGGAAAACAAGTTGTGTACATGACAATATTGTAAATCAATCCCATACATAGTCTACTCCTTCCCAGGTCTACATGGGCTTGGAAAATACATATGTAAATAGTTAAGAGCTAAGCAGACAACCTAGCCTGGTGTTTTCTGTGTATCCAGGGCTGGTCTAATGGGTGTGATCATGGAAGGAGGAGAGAGCTTGTTCTTTTTTGCTCCATAAAATCATGATGTCAAGATCTTAGTTTCATAAATCTAGAGCTGAAAGGGACTTTACAAATAATCTAATTCCTCTATTCCCTTTTTCCTTTTATAAATGAGAAAGATGAATTTCAGAGAGATTAGGGAACTTGCCCAAGGTTACAGGTAAATCTCAGTCAGATTTTGAAACCAAATCTCTCATTTTAGGTTCAGCTCAATATATTATGCTTTGCCTCAAAAAGACTGAATTTCCTATTATTTTTGCATTGACTTAGACCTCCAGAAAATCAATAGCAACATGTTCTTTAAAAGTCTCAAGTCCTTTAACTTGACAACTAGAAGGCGAGGGACCAAAGAATATTGATCTGCATTTAGAATTGCGTTTATTATTTAGTTATATTCAATCATATTTAATACTTTGTGACCCATTTAGTTAGTAAATGTCTAAGGCTGGATTTGAATTTTATTCTTCCTGAACTGCAACCCTGGCCTTCTACCCACTGTGCTACCTAGCTTCCCAGGCATTCCCAGAATGCATGAATTTGAACCCAGACTTTGACATTTGAGTAAGCTTGGTAAAACCCCCTTGAGCCTTAAGTTACTTATCTATAAATGAGAAATAATTAGATTACCTATTTCACAAGGGTGTTATGTGAATCATATGAAATATTTCGTAAGTAATACACCTTTTGAAGCTACTCACTCCAGCATAGTCATATTTACAGATTAGTTCCCAGAGGTACTCTTTTCAACTCAATCATACTCACAGATTAGGTCCCCAGAGTGTTGCTGCTACTTTGGGTTTTAAGGATGACCCTGTGGTTGGCTCCTTCTAACACTGCTTATGAGCTCTTATCAATGAGCTTTGATAGGTTCCATCAAAGACATTTACTAAAATACTATATAAGAGGCTGCTATTGTTAATTTCCCCCAGACTTTGGTGTACACTTCTATGTACACACAGGGTGCATAGGAACACATATTTAACATGTAATAATAATGACGCATATTATAGGATAAACACATGGCAAGATAGCTCAAATTTCCAGGTGCTTCAGATCTTGAACATCTTTTCTCTTTCCAAAGAATCTTCACACAGCTCATGTTGCATATACTCTCCTGGGTGGGTGGCTTAATTGGGCTTTTAGAATCTGTTTCTTCCTTGAGTTCACAGTTGGAACTCCTCTCTGTCATAAAAAAATCATATTCCATTCTTTCCTCTTTTAGGTGGAAGTTTCTCAGAATCCATCAGTCCTTGCTATATGTCTCTTTGTCCTAAGAGATGCATTGTCTTGACTAATCTGGTTTGTCTGATGATGTAGTGATTAACAGGGAAGAGAGTTATTACTTCCTCCACTTCTGGCTCCAATTTCTGAATTGATGAATTCTTCTATCAGTAAACTGCAAACATATATGAACTTGAATTGATTGTTTAATATATAAACCTAGGAACATGGCTGATTTGTCATGCCAGTCACAGGATATTTCCTGTGTAGTATCATTCATCCGTAAGCCAAA
>JAJPUD010010838.1:4290-31416 GCA_023553655.1 Myrmecobius fasciatus
TCTTTGCCCTTTATTCCTACTATAATATACATTTTTTAGAAAGCCCCTAAATGACATGTTCCTCTGAAACCATAGACATTTAATTCAATATAAAAAATAAAGTACAACAAAGATTCCTCACCTCCTATACATACAGGATCAGATGTTGCCCCACAATCATTGGGAGAAAAGACACATGTAAAGAATTTAAGTAGTCTGGAAATATGGATAATAGGACCATTTTTTACCATGGTATCTGCTGAAGCCCTTTATTTTTTTACCACCAATGTTGCTACTTCTAGTCCAACAGAATTATAAATGGCTTCTTATGATGTCATTCAGTTGTAAATTATTTAGATGACAGCATACTGTAGCTCTAATCTTTCAGATTACATTTGCCTACTTATCTCTTCACAAGTTATGTCTAACAGGAAAAAGTTTCTTGAAATTATTTCTCTTGTGTGTGTGTGTGTGTGTGTGTGTTCATAATTAAAGCTCTTATCAGAGTGCCCTGAATATAGTAGATGATTAATGAATATTTATTAATGAATGTATACTGTGTGAATTCTGTCAATTTTATTTCTCTGGGTTACAGGGTTTTTTTTTTTTGTTTGTTTTCTGTTTAAAATGACTGGTTTGGACTCTATAACCTCAAAAGTCCCTTCCAGCTATAAAATCAATAATTTTATCAATATCAAATCAATAACAGTAATTGTTAGCTTTCCTTTATAAATCTGCTTTTCTACAACTTCTGCAGACTGGTCCCAGTATGCCCCTCTAAAACCAAGGAGAGAGCAAATCAGCTTGCTCATCCACTGGATAGCAAGTGAGACATGTATGTTGATAACTATCACATTCCTCCTTTAAGTTTTCTATATTCTAGACTTATTTCAAACCTTTAACTAACTTTCATAGTATATGGCTTGGCAATAGAAATTCAGATTTCAAACATTAAGACATATTTAATTGGACTGGAAGGCCTTAACTCTAAATTTCCTATTCTTCAAGAATCAAAGGACAAGATTCTCTAGTGGAAAGTGTTATATTTGGATTCAAGAGACTTGGATTCATTTTCTTTACCATTTAATAGTTGTATGTCTTTGAACAAGTCATTTTCCCTCTTCGTGTCTCAGTTTCCTTATTTGTAAAATGAGGGGGTTTGAATAGATTATTTCTAATGCTCCTTCCACCCTTAGAGCTACTATCCCAAGATAAACTTTATCAAATTATGCAACTCTCTCTCATTTTTTAGGAGAGAAAACTGAGACCCAATACACAAACCCATACATAAATACACAGAGTGTGTGCATGTATGTGTGTGTTGGATGGAGTGAAATTCAAAGAATGACATGTTTATAAATAAATTTTCAAATGAGATAGTGATTTTTTTTTCTTTATGCATTTAACTTTCCTGGATTTAGCCCTTTTTATGGCAGTCTCAGCTATCATTCAGGGAAGACACAGATCAATCAATCAAAAAATATTTACTACTACTACTACTGGCAATAATGATAAATAACTCACATTTATGCAGGATCTTGAATTTTCAGTGCTATAAGGAATGTCAAAAGTCATTTAGTCTGTTACTTGGAGCATAAATCCTCTAAACATTTTACAGTGGCAAAGCATTATATAGGGGAGATAACTGGCAGGAAGACAGGAAACAAAGGTTCTAGTCCTGAGACCCAAGTACTACCTCACTTCGTATCTCTGAAGTAAGTAACTCAATCTCTAGGTATTTTCCTCAATTGTAAAATGAGTTCAATTCCAATTTTTCATGATTCTAATGTTCTTTCATATGGATAAGTGATAATAAATATAACATATACATATTATATACATATATAATATACATGTATATAATAGCACTTTAAGGTGTGTGAAGATGTGGATTTTTTTTTTTGTTTTGAGAGTAACAAAGATAAAACATTTACTAAGTTAAATAGCTCAGTGATAGATTGCTGGGCCTGGAGTCATCATCTTCCTGAGTTCAAATCTGGCCTCCAATATTTATAGTTGTATGATCTTGGGTAAGACATTTAATTGCCTTGGTTCTTTATCTGTAAAATGAGTTTGAGAAGGAAATGGCAAACCACTCTAGTATCTTTACCAAGAAAACTCAAAAAGGAGTTACAAAGAGTCACCCACAATTGAAACAACAATAAACGATATGGAAGGACCTTTTTAACACAGGGTCCTTCTTGACTTCTCTAACATTAATTGATACATTTGACACTTATAAAATTATGTATAATAGTGTCTGAAATCTTTTCAAGTGTATGTGTCTAGACTGAAAATCCATTGAGAGCAAAGAGTATATTTTATCATACTACAATTTCCATTGCATCTAGAATGGTGCCTTATACACTGAAGGCACTTAATAATGCAGCATGGAATCATGGAACTAGCACTGGGCTTAGAAACAGAAGACCTAATTTCTAGTCAATTATTTCGACTTTCCTAATATAATTTATTTTCATGTATCTATCCCAAATTCATTTTCTTTCAGTGCTGATAGATGGTACAGTAGATAGAGCATTTGTCCTGGAGTAAGGAAGACCTGAGTTCAAATCTGGCCTAGGCAGTTAACACTTATTAGCTTTATGAACCTGGGCAAGTCATTTAACACAAATTGGTTCACAAAAATAAATAAATAAGAATTTCAAAGTTCTGTGTTTTTTTTTTTAATGTCAAATGTACTTCTATTGTCCTGCTAGAACAAATATTTGCTCAAGCAGTATCATTTCCTCAGACATACTCTTCCTTGGAAGTGTCCATGGGCCATCACTTAACTACTGGTATGACTGGTCATATCACTTTTGCACTCTAGTAAAATGGGGGAGAATACCTGCCTACCTATGGGATTTTTGTAAGGATTAAGCAATTTTCACACACACACACACACACCCCATTTGTGGGAGGATGACATTCTACATATAATATGCTTTTGTTTCATTTCTTGTTGACTAATTATTCTTGTTTTCTCCACCTCCACATCAACTGCCTTACCTCTACCCAGGAACCCTTCTCCATTCTTACCCACTTGCTTTTCCAGTGCCCCTTTATATTTTCTCTTCCTCTATTAGAACACAAATGTCTTTCAAGTAGGGACCATTTTGTTTTCTTATTTTTATATCCCTAGCACTTAGCATAGTGTTTGTCATATAACAAGTGTTTGTTGTTATTTAGTCCTTTTAGTCATATATAACTTTTTGTGACCCCATTTGGGATTTTTTTGGCAAGAAACAGTGGAATGGTTTGCTATTTCCTTCTCCAGTTCATTTTACAGATGAAGATGAAGATGAAGAACTGAGGCAAATAGTTAAATGACTTGCCCAGGATCACACAGCTAGACAGTATCTGAAACTGAATTTGAGCTCAGAAAGATGAATCTTCCTGACTCTTATGTCTAGCATTCTATCCATTAAGCTACCTAGCATAGCAAATGCTTTATCTGTATTGCTTTCATATAAGAAAACATATTTATACTATTTCACACAACTAAAATATTTTATAAATGCTACCTAGCTATTATTTATTTATGAAAGAATATTAGAAATATGAGAAATTAAAGATCGCTCAGAGTTTTCAGATGAGAAAAATGCCCAGAGTTAGAAAGTTACTTACTAAAGAGTCATGCAGTGAGATTCCTTACTCCAGGCCCAGCACTATCCATCTAGCTGCTCTTTTAGATGTCATAGAATTATAGAATTGAGAGCAGGAAGGGAGCTTAGAGATAGCCTGTTCCATCCTACATTTTATACATCAAAGTCCCAGTCATAGTTTGACCATTAACTATCCATGTAGCCTTTGGCAAATAATTTAAATACTCTGAGTTACAGTTCAGTAGTAAAGTTATGACCTGGAGTTGAAAATATCTTTCATTAATCCTAGCTGGTTGAAGAGATAATAGCAGGAAGCTCAAGTAGCTAGAAGGACTCTCTCTACATAGGGGAGGGTTGGAGATATGAAATGTAGGAGATAGTGTGGAATAATGAAAAGAACACTGGATTTGCATGCACAGCTGCCAAAGTAATACTGATGTACCACTCTGACCATGTCATCCACCCTCTAAAAACTCCATTGGCTCCTTGTTACCTCCAGGATCAAATATAATGTCCTTTGACATTGAAAGTCCTTGGCCAAGGTTTAAATGAACACTTCCAGTATTATCATATACTGGATTCCTCCAAATACTCTTTGGTCCAGCCCAACAGGCCTTTCCATTGTTTCTCAAATATAAACACTTTATTTTGGCTATCTTTGATGCTTAGAATGTACTGCTGCTTCTATTTCTTGAGATCCTTAGATTTTTCCTAGATTTTAGGTTCCTTTTGTGGAAGATCTTCAATGATCTCCCAGATTTTAGTGCCTTCTGCAAAATTATAGCACACATATTTTGGAAGTTAGTAGTACAGCAGATAGAGTGTTGGGCCTGGAATTAGAGAGATCTGAGTTCAAATCCAGCTTCCATCAATTATTACCTTGTGATCCCGGGCATATCATTTAACTTCTATTTGCCTCACTTTCCTCATTTGTAAAATGGGAATAATAATAGCACTAGTCTTCAAAGGTTATTGTGAGGATCAAATGAGACAATAGTTATAAAGTGCTTAATAGAGTGCCTAGCACATGTAAATGCCATATAAATGTTAGTTATGCTTGTTGTTTCCATTGTGTCCTACTTTTTGTGACCTTTCTTGGGAGTTTTCTTAATGAAGATACTGGAGTGGGTTGTCATTTCCTTCTCTAACTCATTTTACAGATGAGGAAACTGAGACAAGTACATTTAAGTGACTTGCTTAGGGTCACACAATTAATAAAGGTCTGAGGACAGATTTAAATTCAGGTCTTCCTGATTCTAGGCCCAGAGCTTTATCCATTGCACCATCTAGCTGACTCCATTTTACATGTGCAAGTTGTGTTCACAGTTAAAATTTAAACCCCTTGAGGGAAGAGATTATTTCACTTTTTTTTTTCCTTTTTATTCTTAGTGCTCAGCCCATAATAGGCAGGTACTTAAATGCCTGTTGATTAGATTGTTTGCTTGATAGATTAGATGATCTCTAGGGTCCCTTCTAGCTCTCTCTGAATGATCCTTATGAATATTGCCCAGCATTTCTCAGCAGAGACTTGTCTAAGGCCTAAACAGATGGTTGTTCTCCTCCCAGTCTGATACTTCTTTTCTTTTTCAGGTGAATTAAACTGATAATGGATTGGAAAAGAAAATGTTCACTGACTCACAACTGTCCAACCTTTAGTTAATTGAACAAGTTTATATTGTTTTCGGAAGCATGGCAAAAGGAGGTAGAAGGAAATAAAGTACCAATAAAGATTCTGAGTTTATAACCAAGCACCTGATGTCTGTAACTAATGAGTTTCTTTTTAAGAAGAGGGACAAATCTGGACTTCAAAGGAAGCTCCTTATTAATCCAACTAAGGCACAAAATAATAATAATAACAAGATGAGGGATGTTTCAGGAATGTTCTAAGTGTCAAAGAGACAAAGTGATGTCTGCCTGAAAATCATAGTCTCATCACTGGTATATTCTAATGTATTACAGACCAGGAGAGTTGTAAAGGACTAGAGAGACACCATTATAGTATAATCTCTCCATTTTAAAAAATGGGTCACCTGAGGCTAAGATGGGGGAAATGACTTATTTGCTCAAGGTCAGGGTCAGTTAATGGCAGAGACAAAAAATTCCTAACTACCAATTTCTATACCAAGCAGGTTATTTCATACGATAATTATGCTGACAGCTCTGAATTTCTGTTAAGATGCTGTCAATGGAAGTCACCACAGTAATACCCGTTTTAGTTGAGATGAATTTTAATATGCAAAATGGGAAGACATTTGAACATAGCTGATTATGGAGAAGACAGACAACCACTCACAAATAACAGTTTGGAATGTGTTTCTCTAGCAGTCTTCATCAGTGCATATGGTATATAGAGTTTTTCATTATATGGAGTATTCCCTAGATCCAAAGGACTGATCCACGTCCTTCTGACTTTGTTGAGTCATGAGAAAATGAGGAACTATACTATCATTCTAGGAATATTTCAGGCAACAGCTTTCAGAATATATAGTTATTTCTCTCGACTATTGGTCAGGAATGTCATAGAATTGTTGCCATATGTATTGTATTACAAACCTGTCAGGTTACCTTCTTAGGTAGAGATAACACCATTTATAGTCTTGCATGTTTTTTGTTAGAGATTTAATTCAATTAAAAAGTCTCTTCTTAGGCATTGTACTAGGATCTGGAGACATAAGGACAAAAATAAGAAAAGTCCCTGCCCTCAAGGAGTTTACATATTACTGAAATTAAGAAATTGAACTGTGGCTGGAGAATCAAACTGGAATAAAGATCCAGGTTGGCGTCTCCATCTGTTCCCTTTTGTAAATCATATCCCTTTTTCTAAACCTTACTTTATTGCTCTAAAATGATGAGGCTAAACCATATAATTCCTGAGGTCTCTTCTTGCTCTGACATTCAGTGGTTCAATATAGGAATGTAGCTTGAAGCAGCCACAATGGAATTTCCATTCAAGTCACATATAATATCTCCCAAGGTCTCTATGTAGATGGGAAAGGGGCTAGTATTTGAAATTAGCAAGTGCCTATTTCAATCCAAGATGTGAGAGCATAGAGGAGAACCTACAGACTTGAACATGATGATAGCTTAGGGAATCAACAGAAGGATGAAAGGTAGCACAGTCTAAAGATCAAAGTCAGAGATCCACCACTTCTGACAAGGCACCAGATCAAGGAACTAGGTAGGAAAATACAGTCTAACTTTAGGAATAGTGAGTCAAATACACCCCCCCCCAAAAAAAAAAATAACAACAACAACAACAACAACAAAGAAAGCAAATAAACAAACCAAAAGAAAACAGAATAAAAGCCAGATCATCTGCTCAGAGCTATGACAGGAGAGCAACAAACACACACATGCACACAGAGAAAGAGGGGGGAGGGGGAGGAGGGAGCAATAGAAAGAGACAGAGAAGGAAGGAAGGAAAGAGGAAGAGGGAGGGAGAGAGAGGAAGAGAACAGTATGCTATTTTGCATAAAAGAAAGAATGCTGTATCTATAGAAGTATATCTTTTTTATTTTAGGCAAGATAGAGCCTCTCAGGTACAAATTTACTGTTGGTGGAGCTGTGAATTTGATCCATTGATCCAACCATTCTGGAAAGGACTTATGGTGAAAAATGCTATCCACACCCAAAGAAAGAACTGGTAGAATCTGAATGCAAATTGAAGCATATTATTTTCACTTTTGTGTGTGTGTATTTTCCTTTTAGTCTATTTCTCCTTTCACAACATAACTAATATGGAAATATGTTTTACATGAATATACATATATAACCTATATTGAATTGCTTACTGTCTTGGGAAGGCAGTTGAAGAAGGAAAGGGTTGGCACTCAAAATTTAAAAAAAATGAAGGTTAAAAATTGTCTTTATATATAATTAGAAAAAATAGAATTAAAAATTCAGAACTGTTTGCTTTTGTCTTTTTTCCTCAAGAACTTAGCATAAGGCTTACCATATAGCAGACCCCTAGTAAATGCTTATTGATTGATGTAGAACTCAGAAGGGAACATCATTCTAAACAATTTCACAGAAATTAATTAGATACTTACTATGTTTCAGGCTCTGTGGTAAGTACTGGGAATACAAAGAAAGATAGGTCATCGACTCTACACTCAGGGAATTTATAATCTAATGGGGGAGAGATTATATGAGGTGGAAGATATTCACACACATAACCATAGTAAATGAAAGAGAGAGAAGTAAGTACAATGAAGAGGTACAGAAAATTACTCTGAGAAATAGGAGGAAAAGATTAATTTTACTTTGGGAGGAGGAGGAAGGAATGCTAAATTCTCCATCAATGAGCTAGCACTTGAGCTGGGTCTCAGTCATAGAAGTCATTGATTGTCTGGATGGAGACAACTTTCAGTGAAAGAGTTAGATGAGACATGTGAGATTTGGGTCAATATATTGGTGAATAGAGAAACAATGGAGATCAGCTTTGCCTTAGAGACATAAACAAGCAGACCCTGAAAATCACCATCTGTGATTAACTAAAAATTCCCAGGTAGGATGCATTTAACTCCTGCCTGAATTCTAGTTTCTTCATGGACCTCATGACTGGGAATACCAGGAGGAGTCAGAATTAGGAGGTACACCAGGCTGAAACATTGTACATGGGGAGCTAGTTCCTCTGCTTGGAGGGGGGGAGACATATGATTTCTGTGATCCTTTGGATGGAGGTCAGAACACAGCAGTCTGTGAGACAATAGATCATAAAAGTAGGAGATTTCAATTTTGACCAGGCAAATTAAGGAGTGACATCTGGAGATATTCTCATGATATGGGGCAATTCCAGCTGTGCTCATAGATCAGAAGTTGTTTTAGACAAAATATGATCATTCATTCGTTCAGCATTTATTAAACATTGACTTTGTAAAAGGCGTTGTTCTGGACACTGGGAGCAGTCAGCACTCCTTGTTCCATGATGGTGTCTACCTTGTGAGAGGGATTAGCAGCCAGGCCACAAACTTTATTCCATATGTTTCCTCTCCCCCTCATTATGCATGTGACAATGCCATGGAAAGAATGCCAATACAAACCCCATGGGCAGCTGTCAGGTCACTTGCAAAATGCACTGTTCTATTTGCATAATCCACAGTGCTTGGCAGTCTCCCCTGATTCACTGCTGTGGGCTCCCAAAGGAGGAAGGAACATGACACAGTGGAAAAAGCACCTTATCTGAAATCAGAGGAACTGAGTGCAATCCTGCCTCTGATAACTATTTGTGTGACTTTAATTCTCTGGCATTCAATTTCCTTATCTAGGCAGGAGGGGATTAGAACTAGACGACCTTGGATAAGCCTTCCATTTCTTCCTCTGAGATCCTAAATGTTTATTAGATTGGATGTCTTATTATTTTATAGATTAATTGTGTCTGACTCTTCATGACCTCCTTTGGGTCTTTCTTGACAAAGACATCGGGATGGTTTGTCATTTCTTTCTCCAGCTTATTTTACAGATGAAGAAACTCAGGTAAACAGTGACTTACTGGGGATCACAGTATCTGAGGCTGGATTTGAATTTAGCTCCTTCTGACCCCAAGTCAAATTAGATTATCTTGGATTAGATATCATAGGATTCTATGATCCTGTGATCAAAACTACAGTGTCTCTTTCCATAATCCCTATTCACAGGACCTCAGCAGCCTTCTATTCCCCTCACTATGACCTACACCAGCATTCTACTTCCTGACACCTCTGAATTCCTCCTACCACTCATATAATTGCAACCACCCAGTCCCTTTGCCAGTCACTTCCCCAACAATGGCAAAAGAAGGGAAGGAAATTGTCCCTGAACAGGGGCAACATTTACTTTTTTTCTTTCTCTTTTCATCTGGGCAGTAGCCTTGGATCTTAGTTTAAGCCTAGCAGGGGAGTAAAAGCAGCAATGGATTCCTATGGTTTGGTCACAAAAAACAGCAGCATGCTCTAATAAAAGCACTCACCAGGTGGACTCCCAGATCCCCACTTCACTACTTAGTATCTATGTGATTTTGAGGAAATCATTAAAATTTTTGGGGTATTAGTTAATCCATCTGTACAAGGTGCTTTCTGTATAAGTGCTGGACAAATCTATGAGACATTTTTGGGAAAGCTGCAAATTCCTTAGAAAAGAGGGATTTGAGAGCAGTTGATTCCTTCCTATGTCCTACCTAACTCCTATCTGTCATTCTCATTTTCTCTTGGTTCCCTACTCTTCCTACCTAAAGGAAGAGAATACTGCAATATTCTCTATTGGAAATGAATAATTAAATGTCCTCTGAGGCTGTAAACATTATACATTCTTTCATGTCCCCTCCTGCCTTGTCATTTCCATGTTATTTCCTGGCAACTCCCTCCCCAGGGTAGAGAGACAAATTGCTTTGGAAGAAAATATTCATAACAAATCCAACATTGGTGTAGTCAACACGATCTGCCTTTGGTCTCCTTTCAGAATTTTGAGCCAGTATTCAAGGAAAAATAATGAAATTAACAGGAGCTGCATAGCTAATGGATTAGAGTTGACATTTTGATCAAACTGTGCCCTGGGCCTCAGTTTCCTTGTCTGTGATATGAGGATTTTGTCAGAACTTGAGTCTACTAACTCCTAGGTCAAGTCAGTGTATTTATCAATGCAATCTTATTGTCCTCATTTTATAAATAATAACAACATTGGCAAACTGTGGTCCGAAAAGCTGAATGGACATGGCATCATTGAATTTAGAGCTGGGAAGGAGACTAGGGATCATCTAACCCAGTGGTTGAATCCAGTAGTAGTTTGATAATCTTTGAGGGCTCTAACATGATGATTCAAGGGACCAAGGTTAACATCTAAGTGATGCAGTGCATAGAGCATTGGGTCCAGAGTCAGGAAGTCCTGAATTAAAATCCAACCTTAGACATTTACTCTCACAGAGAATAAAGGCAAGTTATTTAACTTAGGTCTGCCTCAGTTTCTTCAAATGTAAAATGAGGATCATAAGGACCTAACTCATAGAGTTGTGAGGATGAAATGAAATCATATTTGTAAAATGCTTAGCACAATGCCTGGCACAGAGTAAATGCTTAATAAATGTTTTGTTACATTGCCCTTCCCTTTCTCAAGGGATTTAAAGTAAAAAATTATTTAATGCCACCAGAAATAGTAAATAATTGCTTATGGATATAATGAGTACTATAATAAATTACTTGGGATTTATAACACTTTTTTCGAGGGGAAGGGGTTGGTGAGAAGGTTTGAGGAACAAAAACATTTTAAACCAATTTCTTCATTTTAGAGATGAGAAAATTGAAATCCATATAGGCTAAGTAACAATTGATATCAGACTTAGTAAATACCAGGTTAAGGATTTGAACCAGATCTTCTGATTCCAAATTCAGTGTTCTTTCCATTACACTGTGTTACCTCTTCCAGTATTAAGAATATTTCCTATGTTTAGAAGAATTGCCCATGTTTAACTTATATTGGATTGTTTGCCATCTAGGGGCAAGATGGGAGGAGGAAGAAAAATTTGGAACGCAAGGTTTTGCAAAGGTGAATGTTGAAAACTGGAAAAACAAAATGCTATTAATTTCTTAAAAGGAATACCTTCTCTCAACTTCCCTTCCACAAATTCTTTTGCTTTCCCCCCTTATTAATTTTAAACTGTGACATCTGGGTACTGACACTGGGGAGATGAAAACCTAAAGGGAAGGTGGGAAAAATATAGGAATCATAGGATTATAAGTTTAAAACTGAAACAGATGAGGAAACTGAGTCCTAAAGAAGTATAGAGACTTATCTAAAGTCCTAGAGGTAGTAAGTCACAAAGTTGCATTTGGATTTAGGTTCATTTATTCCAAATCTAGTTGGGACACAGAAACACAAAGACAGAAACAGACACACAGAGGCAGAGAGAGAGAGAGAGAGAGAGAGAGAGAGAGAGGGGGGGGGGGGATGGTGTTGAGGCAATCATCAAAGCCAGGCAAATAATGACTTTGGATTCCTTGGCTCTTTGGAAAATTTAGTCTCCAAGCAGGGAGGCGTGGGTGGATCTGGAGAGACTGCCTTTCAAATCTCTTTTCCTTGGGAGGAGGTGGATTCCATCAAAAAGACTAAGGCTTCCCAGAGGGACAAGGCTAGAACAGCAGGTTGAGCCCGGCAGGCTAGGGCTCTGATTTTGACTTTACCGCCCACTCTAGCAACTGTAGAGGGGCCAGGCCCCATTCTCCCTCCTCCCACTCCTCTTCTTGGCAAGAAGAACCTCTCTTTAATGCTAGAAACCTAATCAGGTCAGACACTTCTACAGGACACTGGGATCATGGTAGAAGACAAGCCTGTTGCCACTAAATAGCAGGGATTCTGTTGTTTTAAATATAACAGTTGCTAATGTTTGCATCATCCTCATAGAATTCCTTACATATATAATTTCATTTGATCTTCATGACAAGAGGCAATCTGAAGAACACATAATAAACAGTACAATAAGTATAATAAGCAGAAAAAGAATTTGATTTAGAGAAAGAACGCCAATTTACATCTCACTCTATGCTATATGATCTTGGACAAGTCACTTCCCTTCCAAGGACCACCATTTTTCCAATGTATCACAAAGGAATTTTAAAAATGCTCTCTGAAGGCCCTATCTCAACAAACATGAATAATGTCTTGTGAGAACAAAGTGTAATACTAAATAATCCTGAGAAACCTGTGAAATTGGCAGTATGCACCCACCTTCTTGCAAATGGGGACTATGGGGGGGGGCTGATTTATAAAGGCTGAACTCAGAGAATTCTATAGGAGTAGCACAACTTGATCTTCTCTGATATACTAGTATAAAGGTGCTTTACCTTTTCATGTCATGGACCCCTTTGGCAACCTGGTGAAACCTATCCTTTTCAGAGTAATGTTTGTTATATGCATTCATAATTGAAAAAAAGCCAAATTTTAGTTAGAGTTGAGTGAAAATGAAGATGTACTTTCATTCTCGGCTCCTCTGAAATATAGCCATAGACCCTATTTTGGAATTCATGGGGTCCGGGCTAAAAAACTCTGCAGTAGTAGATTTCTCCAATATCCTGCCTGCTCCATGAAATATAATGCTGCTTGAAGCCTCTTCCTCTGGGCACTGATTCATTTTGAAGAGGTTGCACTCAAAGAATGTGGGCTTGACTTCCACTTCTGACACTTGGGTTAAGTCCCTTAACCTCCCTGATGCTCTTTCACAAAAATGCTTGCACTTCCTCCCTCACTGAGCTGTGGTGAGAGTCAGGACTATGAACCCACAGATTAGAGCTGAAGAGTAGAAGGAAACTTTATTGTAACATACCTGGTAAGGGGTGGGCTGGCCTCTACTTCAAGACCTTCAAAAAGGCACAAAACACTACTTTTTCCCCCTGAGGCAATTGGGATTAAGTGACTTGCCCAAGGTTACACAACTAGGAAGTGTTAAGTGTCTGAATTCAAATCTGAACTCACATCATCCTGACTTCAGGGCACAAACCACTACTTCTTCACAGCTATTTGTTAGGAAATTTTTCTTAACATTGAACCTACATTTATGTCTTTGCAACTTTTACCTCACTGGTTCTGATTCTACCCTCTGAGACCAAATGTCAGAAATCTAGCCCATTTTTCACATTAAAGTCCTACAAATACCTGAATACAGCTCTCATGCCCTGCCTCCAGTGTTCTCCTCTCCAGGAAAACATGTCCAGTTCTTTTGATGGATCCATATTTGATATATATGACATAGACCTGATTGAATCAGAAGGGAGCAGAACAAAAGAATCAGACATCACTGTAAAGTAGAAATCAGGGAACACCAAATGTTGAGCATAATGTGATTTGACTGACAGAAAAAGGGAAATACAGAGGAACAAGTTTGGGAGGAAAAGTATCCAGATTGCTTCAAGACTTCCCAGAAAGGTTTTTTCCTGTCATAACCTCCTAAGGAAAGGAAATCAATTCTGAGCCTTTAATTTTAGTCTCTGATGCTTTGCGTCTGAGTTTCTATGCCTTTTTTCCATGACAGAAGTAGTCTTACATATTGTGAAAAAACAATTGTCTAAGGAAACATGCCCCCAAAGCTCAGACTTGAAGGAAAAGGAAAGAGAGATTGTCAGAAATATGATTTCACTTCCATGGAAATCAGACCCAATGGGAGAAGGACTTTGGGTTCTAATGTAAAACAACAACTACTAACTCAGCAACAAAATGTTTTCAACTCAGGAATGAAACTGCTACCTTTCAAAAGATGGAAAATAGCATGAGACATCTAATTGAATTTCATTGTCACAACATAAATGCATGTTGGTCTTTCCTGAAAGGAATGGCAAAAGAGTGTGTAATATGTCCAGTGGGATCCCATTCATACCACAAAACACATGGCCTACAGATGGTGGGTCAAGAGGGACATTGCCCTACAAATAAGAAGGCACTTTGAATATCATATTTATGTGAACTTGTTCAAGTAAGTTGAATTTTCTCATCTGTAAAATCGGGCTAATAATATTCACAGCAATCTCTCTTACAAGCCTGTTGTGAAGAAAGGACTTTAAAATGTTATATAGGAATATGAAGTTATTATTACAGGCAGTGTGAGTAAAGGGGCAAAAATCAGGGCTTCCTGTGACCTCCATTGTACATTCAACCCTAAATGAGGAGCATAATATATTGAAGATAGAATGAGCTTTATAATGCAATAGACCATAAGAACTGAAAGGGACTTTAAGGGTCATTTAATCCATCCTCCTCATTTTAATGAAAATGCTGAGGTCTTAGGTTGGGAGGCTAGATAGGAGGACATCTATTGTCCTCCAGAGCTAGTATTAGAATCCAGGTCTCCTGATTTTACAATTCATATATTGCTTCATTTATGACAGCCTCCATTTATGTATAAGTTTTGCAAAGCATGTTACATATATTATCTCATTTCATTCTTAGAATAACTCTGAGAAATGTGCTATGATCATTCACATTTTACAAATAAGGAAACTAAGACTGAGAAGATTATGTAAATGTCCCAGGTTTATACACCTAATTAGTGTCTGAGATAGAATTTGAACTCAGTACAACACTGAACCAAGTATAGCATTTATTCCATGATATTTTTCCATGTTATATATATACTTGAGTCCTTTAAGTTTCCTCAGAAGAGTATTTCTTTTTGTTAATTCAACATAAACTTCCCAGGAATCATCAGTGGGATATAGTGGATTGAGAACCTCTTTCAAGGCAAGAGCTAGGTTCAAGTTTTGCTTGTGACAAATATAGGCATTGTGACTTGGAGCAAATCCCTTAATGTGCTAGGGCCCTAGGCTATTCTCCAAGATGATAAATTGGAGAAAAAATGCTGACCTACATTGGTAAAAGGAATTTTCTTATTTAAAAGTTCCCTATAGCAATGAAATTACAATTCTTCTGTCTTATCCTGTCTCTAAGCTTCCCAAATTCTTTGGGTTTCTGAAACTTTG
Source organism: Myrmecobius fasciatus (assembly GCA_023553655.1). Lineage (NCBI taxonomy): Eukaryota > Metazoa > Chordata > Mammalia > Dasyuromorphia > Myrmecobiidae > Myrmecobius > Myrmecobius fasciatus. The sequence goes on from JAJPUD010010838.1 coordinate 19,310, forward strand.
TAAAGAATTCCAGCTACTTCTGCTACAATTCTCAGATACCACTTTTTCACCTAATAGTAATTTCAATAGTAGTATTTCAGCTAAATAATAATTCAGCAAGGAATATGCTGGTACATGCACAGAAATGGTCATGAATTTAAAAAATTGTCTGGTGACACCATTATTCTTTGCTATATTTTTGAAATATAGTTGGAGGATATGTGTGTGTGTGTGTGTGTGTGTGTGTGTGTGTAGAGATGGGAGGGTGGAATGGGGAGTCACCAAAATTTAGGTTGTTTGGGTGGTTGATGTTTTTATTTTTTTGTCAATGAAAATCCAAAATAAACTTAGGAATGTGAAAATGAAAAACAGAACTCCTAGCAGATGGGTCTTAGATCTGTTGCTTCTCTTCACTGAAGGCAAAAATACTTGAGTTAATGTGGAATTGCTATATTTAGAGTAGAGAGGTCTCGGCACAGGGGACCTGAGGATGAAGAGACAGTAGGGGCAGGCAGAAATTTGGGGGAGCATGGGGCAAAACAGCAAAATATACCATGAAAAAATAAGTCATTAAAAGGAAGGGTGCAGATCATCATTGGAAAGCCTTGCTTTTCTTTCTTTACCTTGATACCAAAAACATTTCAGGTCAATAGTCTTTCTTAGGTTCCTGTTTTTCTGATCCAAACAATTTTCTTCTTAGTTATAGAATTACAGAATCATGCATAGTGATTGTCAGAGTGTTAAGGAACCCAAGAATAACAATAGCAAAAATACAAGGTCAGATTGAGAAGAGACATTGGACTATAAAATAACAGAACTGAAAAGGATATTAGAAGATAATTTATGCAAGAACTTTAAAATAAAGCTCATAGGATGTCAGATTTTTAAGTATCCTTAGTATTCAGAATAAAAATGTTAGAAATACAAAGGAGTTCTGTACATGTCACATCGTCACTACCTTCCTCTGCCTCCAAACTCTTTGAGAGCAAGAAATGTTTTACTTTTTTTCTTTTTATGCCTCAAACCTAGTACATAGTCTTGTACACAGACATTTAGTAAACATTTATTGATTAAACAGAATACAGTATTTGATCTCATTATAACATAGATCTTAATAATTTAGATTACATCTATGAAAGCTTTAGAGGAGCTTATTATATAGAATGTTAGAAGTAGAAGGAGCCTTAAATAAATTATAGAATGTAAGGAACATGGAACATAGAACATCAGAAATAAAAGGGACTTTAAAACATAGGTTGATAAACTTTTGATTGATTAATTGATAAACATAAAAGATAAACTGTTAGAAACTAGAACATGCAAGATGGTATCTAAAAGCTTATAGAAAATGTTAGCATACATAATATCTTTTTTATTAAAGCTTTTTATTTTCAAAACATATGCATAGATAATTTTTAACATTCATCCTTGCAAAACCTTGTGTTCTAAATTTTTTCCTCCCTTCCCCCTACTCCCTCCCCTAGAAGGCAAGTAATCTGATACATATGAAACATGCAATTCTTCTATACCTATTTCCACAATTATCATGCTGCACAAGAAAAATCAGATCAAAAAGGGGAAAAAAGGAAAAAGAAAACAAAATGCAAGCAAACACCAACAAAAAAGTGAAAATACTATGTTTTTTGTGAACCACACTCAATCCCCATAGTCCTCTCTCTGGATACAGATGGCTCTCTCCATCACAGGACTATTGGAATTGGCTTGAATCACCTTGCTATTGAAAAGAGTCATATCCATCAGACTTGATCATCAAATAATCTTGCTGTTTCTGTGTATAATGTTTTCTTGGTTCTACTCACTTCAGTTCATGTAAGTTTCTCCAGATCCCTAAAATATAGAACATCAAAACCGGAAGGGCCTAAGAACATAAAAAGGTTTTAGAATTAAATGTGAACCTATAACCTAGAAAATCAGCACCAGAACATGAAATGTCAAATTTGAGTGGCCTTGTATAGAATTGGAAGGAACATAAGAATGCAGGGCATATAGGGATAGTAAATAAGAGCAAGGCACTTAAGGAGTGGAATTAAAGTAAAAGAATTAGCAGTGATAGGAAATAAGATATGTGTATATATATATATATATATATACACACATATGTATATATATATATATATATGAAAACTACAAGGATCAAGAGTAGAATTTATTAGAAATAAAAAAACGTAGAGCCAGTAATCATTGACCTCAGACAAAGTCAAACTTAAAGATTCAATCAAGAGAAAAAACTACATTTTATGTCAGCCATGCTAATATTATTTTAGATAAATATTTACAAATCTGTAAATGTGTCTATATATGTCTGTATGCATATGTGTATGTATGTGTTTATAGATATATGTATGTGTATGTTTGTGTGTCTATGTATATGCATGTATATATTATATATATGTATATGTGCATAAATATATTTATGCTTAATTGTAGTCTGCTTGGAGGAGATAAGGGAGATGAAAGGGAGAAAAAGAATAAAGTAAAAAGTACACAGCAGAGAACAAAAGAATAACTTATAAGAAAATAAAGAAAATATGGACAGTCATGAACATAATCTCTTCTACTATCATATATGCTTTCTTGAAAGGGAAATTTATTGTTATCTATTTTGACTCCTTCCTCATGTTCTGCTGGGCATATGACAATGTTTTGTTTTTATTTTCCTTTTCTGCCTTTCTTTTTCTATTTTTCTTTTTTCTTAATTTGTATTTACTTTTAAATAAATAAATCTTTTTTAAAAAGAAAAAAAAAATTAAAAGGGAAAAAAGAATGCAGAACATAGATACAGAAACTTCAGCTTCCCTGTAAAATGTGAGAGAAATGAGGGCCATATGAGATTCATTTTTATTGGCTTAAATGTTTCACATTTGTGCATTAGTTGCATGGCACTCTGCTAAACACCTCTTGTTATATGTCTTCTTTCTCCTTTCTAAAAAAAAAAAAAAAAAGGTATCATCTATCTACTACCAAAAGATAAGAACAACAGTATTTTTCCAAATATTGGCTAATTGTGTGCCTATAAACCCTATATTCAAATTTATATACAAAAATAACCTTATATAAACACATTTAAGAAAGCAATATATTGATTAAAGAAAAAAATCCTCATACCAAAAGTTTATAGGATAAAAAAGGAACTAATTATTGATTTGTAACTATTAAAAAAGCTTCCCCAAAGAGTTATAATATTTATAATATTTTTACTGATTACCAGAAAACCATTGACCCTTTTGGTTGTGTGGAAAATACGTATGACAAACTTTAGTTTAGTGAGGATACTAGAATATTTTATAATAACACAAAGTGTTTATTTAAATATGCTATAAAAACAGTAATGTTAAGAATAATTGATATGAAATACAGCATTTCCATGAATATAGTTTAAGCTTATTAAGGTTAAGTCTAACTCTAACTCTATTTTAATTTCTCCCAAATAAAATAAAGGATGGTTTCCAAATTTAAGAGATAGTTATAACAACATATAAAACACATCTTGTCACTTTATTCATTTGTGTGAATTTTTTCATGTATATGTATACCAAAGTATTTGCTGTCCCCAAACAACAAAACACAGAAACACATTAACCAGGCATTTTATGCAATGAAATTTTAATTTCATCTAAACTAACCAAAATATTTAAAAAAATTCTGATATATGTAAGATTTTGTCCATACTTGCAAAGAATTTTGGGGGGTGACCTCTCTCCTTCGAGCTCAAACTGGATCATTATAATTATCTAATATTCAAATTTTATCATTTTGTTGTTCTTTTCATTTAACTTTTTGTGGGTTTCATCTATGTGTGTATACATATATGTACATGTGTTTATTATATCTGTATATATATGCATATGTATATTATGTATATGTGTATATAGGGATAGAGAGCTTTTTTTGTTTTTGTTTTTGGTTCTGCTTATTTCACATCAAATGTGTCTGTAAGTTTTTGATGTTTTTACATAATGATAGCTCAAATTCATATTTTGCTTTAGAGGTTTACAAAATGCTTTATATATCGTATCTCATTTGATACACATACCAGTACTATGAATTAAATGTTATTATTATTAGACCATTTTACAGGTGAAGAAACTAGGCCAAAACTGGGTGATTGACTTACCCAGCATCACATGGGAAGGAAACATCTATGACAGACCCTAAACTCATGTCTGCCTTCTGCTAAAACCAAGTTTCTCCACTATACTTACTAGCTAACTACTACATGCATCTTTTCTTATAATGTATATTAATGTACCACAATTCATCTACATAATCCCTAAAAAAATCAATGTATATCTATTTTGTTTCTAGTTTTTCTATACTACCAAGATGTATATCTTTTTATCCTTATTCTCCTTAGTATATGCACCTGATAGTGGAATTTCTGAGTCCAAAGAATTTTATCTCTTTCTTACCATAATTCCAAACTGTTTTTTCAGAATTGCTGGACCAATTCATATCTCCTTCCAAAGTATATTTGTATGTTTTTTCTATAGTTTCTATAACATTTAATATTATCCAGTTTTTTCATCTTCGACAATTTAAGTGTGGTATAAAACTTTAGGGGGGCAGCTAGGTGGTGCAGTAGAGTAAGCACCCACCCTGAAGTCAGGAGGACCTGACTTCAAATCTGGTCTCACTTAATACTTCCTAGCTGTGTGACCTTGGGCAAGTCACTTAACCCCAATTGTCTCAGCAAAAAAAAAAAAGTGCAAGTATAAAACTTCAGGATAATGCACTTTTTTAAAATCAGTTCTTTGGGGTATTCTTTCACATGATTGTTAATTGTAACTTCTTTTGAAAACTGTTAATACTCTGACAACTTATCTATTGGGAAAGTTTAAAAAAAGGACAAAGAAAATGGAACACACACACACACAAAGAGTATTGAACTTGAGAAATTGGTTAGAAGATATAGGCTCAAGAATGTTGACTTTGGTAAATCATTTTTCTATGGTCCATAGTTTCACCTTCTACCAAATAAGTGAACTCAGTTCCTTGTCTCTGGAAGTGATCAAATGAAAGCTTGGATTGTGGAAAAGGAAATTAATAATTGGGTTATACTTCAACTAGATGACTCTTAAGGTCCCTTTGAATTTAATAATGCTAAGGTTCTTTCCATTTCCAGCATTTTCTATTCTAAGATCCATTTTGCCTTGGATATTCAGTGTTCAGTAATTTAAGATTCCTCGCTAGCTCTTAAATTTCTTCTATAGTTGTAGAATTTCAAAATTGAAAGTGACTTCAAAAGCTATCTAGTTCAAGCAATATTTGAAAAAAAGGATTTTAAAATTTATTTGAAAAGTGATCATCCAGCATTTGTTCAAAGAGTTCAAGGGAGGAGCAAACTATCATTTCTAAAGACAGCCCATTTATTTAATTCCTGGACAATTCTAATTGTCCTAACATCAAAACTAAATTTTCCCTCTTTGCCATGTTCACAATTACATTGCTTTCATTCCTGCTCTCTGATGCCCTTCAAGGCAAATTTAATTGCTCTTCCGCGTGACATCACTTCAAATGTTTGAAGACAGCTATCATGCTCCATTCCTGTATTATTTTCATCAGACTAAACCTTGTCAGATACTCCAAATCATTCTCATATGACATGAAGACATGGCCCTATATCTACCTGAGTGGTTCAACACTGGAAATTTACCAATTTATCCATGCCCTTTTTAAAACATGTCACTCAGAACTAAATATTGTACTTCCAATGTGGGATTGCTAGTGTAGATTATAAGAAAACCATTACCTTCGTACTCTTTATTTCACTTCATGAAGTCTATGATTAGATTGCTTTTACTCTACCATCTTATCTTATAACATCCCTTCCAAGTCTAAGATTTCATATTTTCAGGTTTCTTTAACCCCTGATATTCTATTATATGATTCTAACAAACTATGATTTCTATAATAGTTAGTAGTCAATAAATGTGTATTAAAAATCTACTATGTGACAGGTATTGTGCATTGCCTAGTCGTTTCCTCTTCAGAAATAAACTGTTTTTAACTCATGTCTTCAGAGTTCCTCTTTATGCCGTGTGTGTGTGTATGTGTCTGCGTGTGTGTGTGTGTATCACAAAAACTACCTAGGATATGAAGAATTCTGGTTTCACAGGGAGGGAGACACAGAGTTTAGTTAATTCATTTCAATAAATTTTAATTAATGGTATAGCAGATAGAATTCTGGACCTGAACTTGGGAAGACATCTTTCTAAGTTTAAATCTGGCCTCAGACATTTACTATGTAAACCTCGGCAAGTCACTTGATTTTGTTTGCCTCAGTTTCTCATCTGTAAAATGAGCCAGAGAAGGAAATGACCCACCACTCATGTATTTTTGCCAAGAAAAAACCAATGAGGTCACAAAAAGTTGGACATAATTGACATGATTGAACAATAAAGCATCTACTATATGCCAGGCACTGTACTAAGCATTTAAAATATTAAAAGAAGCAAAAGAGCATCCTTGCCCTCAAGGAACTTAATATTTAATGGGGGAAATGACATGCAAAAATATATGCAAAGCAATATACTTGAATATATATAAACTAAATAGAAAATAAGTGACAGAGAAAAAGCCCTGGAATTAATAAGGATTGAGAAAGTGTTCTTGTAGGAGGTAGAATTCTGGTTAGAAAAGTCAATATTCAGAGTAGAAGAGGGAGGGGGAGCACCAGGCATGGGAGACATACAGATAAGACTATCATAAAGAAAGGGAATGTTATCAATTCAACTCCAATACACAATATTATGTTATAAATAAGCTATAGATATTTGAAAAAATGCTATATTGGAGGAGAGGTGATATGTAATTAATTAATTCATTCATTCATTTATTTATATTTAAATAATTGCTTTTTGTTTTCAAAATATATGCAAAGGTAGTTTTCAACATTCACCCTTGTAAAATCTTGTGTTTCAAATTTTTCTCCCTCCTTTTCCCCCTATCCCCTTCCTTAGACAGCATGTAATCCAATATATTTTAAACATGCAGTTCTTTTATACGTTATTTCCACATTTATCATGCTGCAAAAGAAAAATCATATCAAAAAGGAAAAAAAGCAAGTAAACAATAAAAAGGTGAAAATACTATGTTGTGGTGCATATTCAGTTCCCACACTCCTCTTTCTGAATGCAGATGGCTTTCTCCATCACAAGTCTATTGGAATTGGCCTCAATCACCTCAATGTTAAAAAGAGCACATTTATCAGAATTGATCATTACATAATCTTGTTGCTGTGTACAATGTTCTCTTGGTTCTACTCACTTCATTAGCATTAGTTCATGTAAGTCTCTCCAGGCCTTTCTGAAATCATCCTGCTGATTGCTTATTATAAAACAATAATATTCCATAATATTAATATACCATAACTTATTCATCCATTCCCAAACTGATGGGCATCCATTCAGTTTTCAGTTCCTAGAGATGATATTTTTAATTAAGTGAGATCAGAGAAAGCTTCTTTTTTTTTTATTAAAGCTTTTTATTTGTATAACATATATATGGGTAGTTCCCCAACATTGATCTTTACAAAGCTTTCCATTACAAATTTTACCCCCAGTCCCCTCCCCTCCCCTAGATGGCAGGAAGTCCACTACATGTTAATAATGTTGAAATGCTTGAGAAGTTATGCAAGAAAAATCCTATCTACAAGAAAAAAAAAAGAATCAGAGAAAGGCAACACAATGCAAGCAAATGTAGAGATCATGAAAATGTTATGTTGTGGTCCATATTTCATTTCCCTCTCTCTGGGTGTATATGGTTTTCTTCAGTGAACAATTGGAACTGGTTTGAGACAATTCTTTGTTGCAGAGAGCCATGTCTATCAGAATTAATCATCATGTAATACTGTTGTTGCTGTGTATGATGATCTCCTGGTTCTGCTCGTTTCACTCAGCATCAGTTCATGCAAGTCTCTCCAGGCCTCTCTGAAATCGTCCTGCTGGTCGTTTCTTACAGAGCAATAATATTCCATAACATTCATATACCATAATTTATTCAGCCACTCTCCAATTGATGGGCATCCCTTCAGTTTCCAATTTCTAGCCATTACAAAAAGGGCTGCCACAAACATTCTTGCACATGTGAGTCCCTTTCCCTCCTCTAAGATCTCTTTGAGATATAGGCCCAATAGAAACACTGCTGGGTCAAAGGGTATGCACAGTTTGACAACTTTTTGAGCATAGTTCCAAATTGCTTTCCAGAATGGTTGGATCCATTCACAGTTCTACCAACAATGTATTAGTGTCCCAGTTTTCCCACATACCCTCCAACATTCATCGTTATCTTTTCCTGTCATTTTAGCCAATCTGACAGGTGTGTAGTGGTACCTCAGAGTTGTCTTAATTTGCATTTCTCTGATCAATAGTGATTTGGAGCAACTTTTCATATGACTAGAGATGGTTTTAATTTCATCATCTGAAAATTGTCTGTTCATATCCCTTGACCACTTATCTATTGAAGAGTGGCTTGAATTCTTATATATATGAGACAATTCTCAGAGAAAGCTTCTTGAAGAAGGTAGAATTATTTCATATGTATGTTTCTCCCACTTAAAAAATTACAAAATTCCATCATGCCTGCTCTCTGATCTTTTCACCCAATTGAAGTCATTTTCTCCAATGTTACCAATGAAATCTTAATTGCCAAATTTAATGGCTTCTTCATAATTTTATTCTTATTAACTTCTCTGGGGCATTTGACACTGTTCATTACCTTTTTCTTCTGGATACCCTCTCCTCTACAAATTTTCATGATACTACTCTCTCTTGATTTTCTTATTATGTGCCCAAATGCTCTTCTCAGTGTCCTTTGTTGATTCATCATCCATATCATACCTGGAGTGTGCTGGAACCAGCTCAAACTAGCTCAGTGCCTATTGGATATTTCCAACTGGGAGTCCCACAGGCATCTCAAACTCAATATGTCCAAACAAAATTCACTATCTCTTTTCTCCAACTCCCCAACTAATTGCTTTTCTGAACTTTCCTGTTATTATCAAGGGCACCATATTCTTTTCATCACTTAGATTTATAATTTTTTGTGTTTTCTTTAATTTCTCACTCTCACTCACTTCACATATCCAAATCTAGTTGATTCTATTTCCACATCAATGACACTCATATATGTCCCCTTGTCTTTACCACTCTAGTTTCAGATATTATCTGTTCCTCGGGCTATTTTTTTCTCCCTTCCTCCAGAGACCAAGTGATTATTCTAGAGCACATGTAATGTCACCTTTTTCCTGCTCAATAAACTCCAGTGCCTCCCTCATACCACTGCTATTGTTGGTTTTTCATTGTGGAACACGAGCAATGACATAATAGGGTGATTTCTTAACTTGGATTTAAGCGAAGCAGAATTACACAAAGTGTTCTGCCTCTCTTTCTTTAAGTTGAAGTCCAATGGCAGAACAGAAGTCAAAATGACTTCTTAGTTTGCAATCCTTCCATGTTGGAGAACTTGATGTTCTTCATATATATAAAAAAGAAAGGAAAAATTCAGACTTCTCTTGTAAGAAGGGAGGGCCAGAAAAATTTCACATGGATTTCTAGCTTGCAAGAGTACCATGCCCCTAAACCCCACTATGAGGAAGGGATAATTTAATTGCATGTCAATGTACACAAACACACACACATATACATAATGGAGAAACTAATAAATGATAAGACTAGAAAAGTAGAGTGATTTCAAATTGCTGAGGCCTTGAATACAAGGCAGTATAATTTGAACTTTGCTAAATGGATAATAGAGAACCACTGAATATTTCTGAAGAGAGAAAAACTTACTTGTACTTTAACAGTGACAAAGGAACAAATAATGGAAAAATTTTCATCACCATGAGAAAACAAGCACACATTATTCATTTGACCAGGAAAGCTTTAAGTGTCTTTCAATTCCCCCCCTCCCCTTTAGACAATTTCTAATTCTACCTATGTAGGAAGCCCAGATAGAAATTGCATGAAGTCATCTGTCTCATCCTGGTGAATTTTTTGGGGGGACTTTATTGAAGCACTGCAGTCCCCTTAAATGTAGAAAGGTAGAGAATTCAAATAAGGTGATGCAGGCAGTACTGAATTGGCAGGAACTGGCAAGAGTCTGCTGCAAGGGCACTGTGGAGGGGAGGGGAGATGCCAATCCACTTCAGAGGCCACAGCAGGATAGTCAGCAAGGGGAGGGAGAAAGATTCAAGCCAGATGCCTCACAGCTGGAAGTATAAATTTGAGTTATAACAAGAATACTGCAGTATAAATGCAAGTGGAAATTTCCCAACTTACAAACTATATATAGGTAAGAAGCCTGCTGTAATTCATGGAGCACAGAACTGGAAGTTGAGACAAGGGTGCTAGTTCCAGCTCTGTCATTAACTCCATATGTGATATTGACCAAGTCACTTCCCTTTAGTTAATGTTTCCCATCTGTAAAATGAGGGAGTTGAACTACATGTTCCCTAAAAGTCATTTATAAATTATAACTTTCCAGTTATAATGATCTATAAAAGTTTCTAATATAGTAACAGAAACTTACAGAACTTAGATTAATGGTAATTATCAAGGATTACTTGAGAATCATCTAAAAAGAGTTTAGTATATACATACTGAGATATACACACACACATATATATATATGTATATAGCTTATGTATCTTGTGTGTATGTGTATATATGTGTGTGTGCATGAAAAAGTATGTAGATAGAAACTTCCTAGACATAGGATCTCAAAATAGGTCAGTAAGAAGAAATGATATACTATTAACACTTCATAAAATTATCTTGAGATGAAAGGTAGTCCAAAAATTGTGGTGTTCTGGGTAGAAAATTTATCAGTACTATTTTATAAAGTCTCCTGGAAAGAAGTGAGCTTATGCTAGTATTTATATATGACTTTAAGGTTTCCAAAGTGCTTTATAAATATTATCTCATTTTATTCTTACAATAATAATCCTGGAGATAGGTGCTATTATTCCTAGCAGTTTACTGCTAAGGGAACTAAAGTAAATGAAGGTTAGATGATTTTAAAGTCAGACAGCTTCTAATTGTCTGAAGTTAGATATAAACTCAGGTCATCCTGACTGAGTGACCAGCAGTCTATTTCAAAGAAAATGACCATTGTGAATTCTTCATATAACTGAACCCCAACATTTGGTGCCTATGTAAATCTCATCATTTGGTGATGAATCCCAAACATATCAATTTAAACCTTGAAAATCAGCAAATACCACAAATCTGATCTTTTTTTATCTTATTGATTGTAAAGACTTAAGAAAAGAATGGGAAAATGTTAATTATGTAGATTGAAATTGAAAATATGTCATTTTTTAAAAGAAAACTGATTTTTATATACCTACCAGCACACCACTGCCCTCAAACTAGTTAAATGACCTTGATAAGTCACTTTGCCATTTTTTAAAAATGAATTTTAGTTAGAATTCTTTAATATTAACACCCCCAAAGAGTTAGTTTTAAGAAGGAGAAAGATACAATGAGGCATGGTAGGGGAGATGAGAGGAAAGACATCATGAGGCAAGGGGAGGAGTGGGGAAAGGGGAGGAGTGTGGGTGACTTAAACTAAAAGGGATTCAGGAAAGATAGTATGAGCCATATAGATAGATTTATAGGGGAAATTTAACTTGGGGGGGTTTGACATAACTTGGATTTCTGACTGGACACAAAAAGATGAGGCTACCAATGTCCTCCATGAGAGTGCGACTATAAAGTTGAACTGATCCACTGTGTCCTTCCTTGCTTGATTTAGGGGCTAATTCTCTCAATTACTTCTGTCTTTTTCTGCCAACCCTACCTAGTTACCCAGGACCTCATCAAAATGATCACACACTGAAAATTTTCTTGCAAATTAGTTTAATCTGGCCCTAGTACAACTGGGATTTGGGACCAGTTAAAAAAATCAGTGTAAATCCTATAGATACTAGGAACTACCTTTTAAGGATTTTTGAACAGGGGACTATTGTAAAATTAGCAAAATAGGAAAAAATCAAAACCAAAACCAGATCTGACTTCTAGGGAGTGATGGCAAGTGAGAGAGAGAGAGAGAGAGAGAGAGAGAGAGAGAGAGAGAGAGAGAGAGAGAGAGAGAGAGAGAGAGAGAGA
>JAJPUD010010838.1:37686-58570 GCA_023553655.1 Myrmecobius fasciatus
TAAAATTGAAAATAAGAAAACTATTGAATTAATAAATAAAACTAAGAGTTGGTTCTACAAAAAAACCAACAAAATAGATAAGCCTTTAGTTAATTTGATAAGAAAAAAGAAAGAGGAAAATCAAATTGTTAGTCTCAAGATTGATAAGGGAGAACTTTCCTCTAATGAAGAGGAAATTAGAGCAATAATTAGGAGTTACTTTGCCCAACTTTGTGCCAGTCAGTTTGATAATCTAAATGAAATGGAAGAATATCTACAAAAATATAGATTGCCCAGGTTAACAGAAGAGGATATAAATTATTTAAATAGCCCCATATTAGACAAAGAAATAGAACAAGCTATTAACCAACTCCCTAAGAAAAAATCTCCAGGACCAGATGGATTTACATGTGAATTCTACCAAACATTCAAAGAACAATTGATTCCAATACTATACAAACTATTTGAGAAAATAGGGACAGAATGTATACTGCCAAAGTCCTTCTATGAGACCAATATGGTGCTGATAGCTAAACCAGGCAGGGTGAAAACAGAGAAAGAAAACTACAGACCAATTTCCCTAATGAATATTGATGCAAAAAATGTAAATAAGATACTAGCAATGAGATTACAGAAAGTCATCCCCAGGATAGTACACTATGACCGAGTAGGATTTATACCAGGGATGCAGAGCTGGTTCAATATTAGGAAAACTATCAGCATAATTAATTATATATAACCAGACTAACAAAAACCATATGATTATCTCAATAGATGCAGAAAAAGCATTTGATAAAATCCAACACCCTTTCCTATTAAAAACACTAGAGAATATAGGAATAAATGGGCTTTTCCTTAAAATGATCAGTAGCATCTATTTAAAAGCAACAGCAAGCATCATATGTAATGGAGACAAACTAAAACCATTCCCAATAAGATCAGGAGTGAAACAAGGCTGCCCACTGTCACCATTGCTATTTAATATTTTATTAGAAATGTTAGCTTTAGCAATAAGAGAACAAAAAGAGATAAAAGGAATTAGAGTAGGTAATGAAGAAACCAAATTATCACTCTTTGCAGATGACATGATGGTATACTTAGAGAACCCTAGAGATTCAACTAAAAAACTACTAGAAACAATTCACAACTTTAGCAAAGTGGCAGGATTCAAAATTAATCCACATAAATCATCAGCATTTTTATATATTACCAATAAAGTTCAGCAGCAAGAGATACAAAAAGAAATTCCATTCCAAATAGCAGATGATAGGATAAAATATTTGGGAATGTATCTGCCAAGCAAAAGTCAGAAACTATATGACTAAACTACAAAACACTTTCCACACAAATAAAATCAGACCTAATCAATTGGAAAAACATTAAGTGCTCATGGGTAGGCAGAGCGAACATAGTAAAAATGACAATACTACCCAAACTAATCTACTTATTTAGTGCCATGCCAATCAAAATCCCAAGAAATTATTTTACAGATCTAGAAAAAATAGCAGCAAAGTTCATTTGGAAGAACAAAAGGTCAAGGATTTCAAGGGGATTAATGAAAATAAGGCAGATGAAGGTGGCTTTGCTGTACGAGATCTAAAACTATATTATAAAGCAGCGGTCATCAAAACCGTTTGGTACTGGCTAAGGAATAGAACAGTTGATCAGTGGTACAGGATAGGTTATCAGGACAATCTAGGAAATAACCTTAACAATTTAGTGTTTGATAAACCCAAAGAGCCCAGCTTTTGGGATAAGTACTCACGATTCGGCAACAACTGCTGGGAAAATTGGAAACTAGTGTGGAAGACATTAGGGCTTGACCCATACCTAACACCACATACCAAGATAAGATCTAAATGGGTTCATGATCTAGATATAAAGAGTGATTTTGTAAACAAGTTAGAGGAACGTAATATAGTTTATCTCTCAGACCTGTGGAGATGGAATAAATTTATCTCCAAAGAAGATCTGGAACTCCTAATTGAACACCAGATAGATAATTTTGATTATATTAAGTTAAAAAGTTTCTGTATAAATAAAACTAATGCAGACAAGATTAGGAAGGAAGCATCAAATTGGGAAATCATCTTTACATTTAATGGTTCTGATAAAGGCCTCATTTCTAAAATATATAGAGAATTGTCTCATATATATAAGAATTCAAGCCACTCTTCAATAGATAAGTGGTCAAGGGATATGAACAGACAATTTTCAGATGATGAAATTAAAACCATCTCTAGTCATATGAAAAGTTGCTCCAAATCACTATTGATCAGAGAAATGCAAATTAAGACAACTCTGAGGTACCACTACACATTTGTCAGATTGGCTAAAATGACAGGAAAAGATGAATGTTGGAGGGGATGTGGGAAAACTGGGACACTAATACATTATTTTTTAACTGTGAACAGATCCAACCATTCTGGGGAGTAATTTGGAGCTATGCTCAAAAAGTTATCAAACTGTGCATACCCTTTGACCCAGCAGTGTTTCTACTGGGCCTATATCCCAAAGAGATCTTCAAGGAGGGAAAGGGCTCCACATGTGCAAGAATGTTTGTGGCGGCCCTTTTTTGTAGTGGCTAGAAACTGGAAACTGAATGGATGCCCTTCAATTGGAGAGTGGCTGAATAAATTATGGTATATGAGTGTTATGGAACATTATTGTTTTGTAAGAAACGACCAGCAGGACGATTTCAGTGAGGCCTAGAGAGACTTGCATGGACTGATGCTGAGTGAAAGGAGCAGAACCAGGAGATCATTGTTCACAGCAACTACAATATTACATGATGATGAATTCTGATGGACATGGGTCTCTGCAACAAAGAATTGTCTCAAACCAGTTCCATTTGTTCACTGAAGGAAACCATATACACCCAGAGAGAGGGATATGAAATATGGACCACAACGTAACATTTTCATAATCTCTATTGATGTTTGCTTGCATTGTGTTGCCTTTCTCTGATTTTCTTTTTTTTCTTGTAGATAGGATTTTTTTTGCACAACTTTTCAAGTATTTCATTATTATTGACATGTAGTGGACTTCCTGCCATCTAGGGGAGGGGAGGGGACTGGGGGTAAAATTTGTAATGGAAAGCTTTGTAAAGATCAATGCTGGGGAACTACCCATACATATGTTATACAAATAAAAAGCTTTAATAAAAAAATGCTAATGCTCCAAATGTGAAGCCAAAGTAAAACTGGGAAAGGGAGGGAGACCCAAAACAAAAATGAGGTCTCAAATAAATTCTTTTGATTCACCTGGAGCAAGTGGCTGCCTTAGCCCTTCTTAGGGAATTGAATAAGGAATAGCAGGATTCTTTTGCTTCTTGATTGATCTTTATTAATTTAGAGCTAGAAGATATTTTTTAAATCAGTTGAAACTCCTTTATTTTAAAGATGAGGAAAGTGGGGCCCACAGAACTTGTTAAATGTCACAGAGGCAACAGAACAAGGATTTGAACCCAGGGATTATGTCATACTACCTCATCATAATGAACCTTAGATCCCCACTAATGCATACTCACCAGTCAGTTTTCCCAGTCTCTGAACTTGAAGGGAGTATTTCTCATGAAGCCCTTAGCTCCAAACCCAGTGAAGTTGATAAGACAATTAAATAAAACAAAACAAAACTTCCTGTGAAAGGGTTGGAATGGAAGAAGACTGGATAAGATAAGGAGTTTGCTACTTACTGAAAGCAAATAAATCAGTCATTAGATAACAAGTTATCTTCTTCCCTAGGCCCAGTTAGTTCCCTTGTTAAACTTAGATTCAAGCAAATGAATTACAGATATTCCTCCTAAGTCTTCTTGGCAGAATCTAGGATGTTTACCATCTGCTCAGAAGCACAATCTGTGAGATTTCCCCCAAGGCATCTCAAGGTAAAAATATCATAGGGAAGCCAAGCCTTGAGGCCATACAGTGTCCACACATATGCTTCCATGGAAGGGGGTTGCTCTACCTGGGGAGCCATTGTCTGCTTGTCAGCCCAGATATTCATTCTCTATTCAGATGCCTCTCTCAAGAGCTTGGCCCAAAGGAAGGAGGTCAAAGAATCTTAGATTCTGAAAGGGCCTTAAAAAGTTCTCTTCTCTTCTTTGTGGATGAATTCCCTCACCATTAATTTAGAAAAAATCATATAGCTTCTGATGTCTATACCCCTGAGGTAAAGTTGTTCCCTATTAGTCAAGATTAGTTCATCTAATTTGTAGACAATTCCAGTTCTACTGACAGGCATTTATTAACTGTCTACTATGTGACAGTTGCTAGATAAGCAAAGATAAAAATATAATAGTTCATACCCTGAGGGAGCTTACATTCTATCAGGGGAAACAACACTTCTGTATACATTGGTATATACAAAATGTGAATGAGTTGAATACAAGTTTTTAAGTCTTTTTTGGGGGGAGGAGAGGGGTGTAAAGGTCTAGAAATCGGGGAAAGAAAATCTGGAAAGTCCTCATGTAGAAGATTGCTTGAGAGCTGCTTCAGACAATTACTAGAGATGTGACCCTGAGGAAGTCACTTAAGCTTTCAGCCTCAATTAACTCATTTGTAATAGAAACACCTACCTCACAGGACAAGTGGGAGGACCAAATGAGATTATATTTTAAATGCTTTCTTTAAAGCACTATCTTAAATGTTAACTGATGTTGTTATTGAAGGAAACTAGGAATCCAAGATCAAAGTCATTACTGAGCAAGAAGACTAGTTTGGCTGAACTACAGAGTATGTGAAAACTAATGTATGGAAAGACAAGTTAGAGTGAGGGATTGTTCAGTCATTTTAGACCTTTCATGATCTCATTTGGGATTTTTTTTTTAAACAAAGTTACTGCTATTTAGGTAATCAGAGGTTAAGTGATTGCCCAGGATCACATAGCTAGCTGAGACTTGATTTGAACTCAGATCTTCCTCATTCCAGGACCATTGCTCTATCCACTGAGCTACCAGCTGCCCCAGTGCAAGAGGTTTGAAAATACTTTACAAGGGAGTTTATATCTATTTTAACGTCACAGGAATTTATTGAAAATGGGAGGGACAAATTTAAATTTCTGTCTGCAGAAATTTGTGGATTTGTGGAGTCAGATTAGTAAGAAGTGGGCACAAAAAGGCCATTCAAAAGTCTGGTAAAAAATGACAAGATCCTGAAGTAGGATCATGGAAATATAACTAAAGGACATTTGGTAAAATTGATAAGACTTGGTGACTGGTTGAATATATGGGATAAGGAAAGACAGGAATCAAGGATAACTAAAGCTATTGATTTAAGTAAATAAAAAGATGGAGATACTTTGGCATAAAAAGTTAGGTTAGGGGCAGCTAGATGGCATAGTGGATAGAGCACCAGCCCTGAAGTCAGGAGGACCTGAGTTCAAATCTGATCTCCTGACATTAAACATTCCCTAGCTGTGTGACCCTGGGCCAGTCACTTACCTTTAATTGCCTCAAAAAAAAAAAGTTAGGTTATTGGGTGGGAGCAAAGTAATGAGTCAATTGTGGACATGCAGAGGATGAGATTCCTACAGCATATATAATTGGAAATGGCCAAGAAGCACTTAGTGATTTTGGTTTGGAACTTCAGAAAGGGAATAGAACTGAATATAGGGGGAAAAATCATCTGAATAGAGATGATAATTATAGCTACATAAACTGATGAAGTCATTAAGAAAGATTATATAGAGATAAAGGAGAGACCCAGACTAAACCTTGGGTTACATCCATACTTAGAATGTGAAACTTGGAAAAAGTGACTGAAGGGTGATCAGATAATAAGGAGTTAACAAAGAGACAAAGTGTTAGGAAAATCCAGAGGAAAGAATATCTAAGAGGAAAAGGTGGTCATTAGCTATCAGATATGATAGAGGACAAAAATAATGATGATTGAGAAAAGTCCATTAGATCAAGAAATTAAGATATCATTGGTAACTTTGGAGACATCCATTTCAGTTAAATGATGAGGTGAGAATCCATTTTGCAAAGCTTTGAGGAATGAGAGGAGCTGAAGTGAAGACAGATTTTTCTAGTAGTTTGGCTATGAAAGGGAGGAAGGATATATAGGATGATAGCTTATAGATATGGTAGGAGTAATAAACTATTTTTTAAGGATGAGGCAGATCTATGCAGTTGTGAGGCAGCAGGGGAAAAAAACGAGTAGACAAGGAAAGACTAAACATTAGAGAAAAGAAAAAATGTCAGATAATTTACTGGAGTGGAGGATATTGTAGGTGTTGGAATAAAGAAAGCAAATACAGGAGTTAGAATTTTTTAAAGCTTTTAAATTTATTTAAAATTAAAAAAAAAAGAAAAGAAAAAAACCCACAGCTATGTGTACAGAATATTAGAGGGGATTCAACATAAAGCAATAATTTCCCTTTCATGAAAACCTATCTAATAAATACTACACATTGTTTTCGTAGCTGTCCAGTTTTTCTTTGTATCCTTGTTTTCTTTAAGGTTTTCATTTTATTCTCTGTTGTGAACTTTTTACTTTTTCACCCTTCCCCCAGGAGGACTACAATTCAGCATACACACATACACAGACAAATATCTATAAACATATACATATAAACACCCAAACACATGTATGTATGACCATATTATGTTTATTCCCACTTGTCATCTGTTTCTCTAAGAGTGGATAGCATTTTCCTTGATAAATTCAAGGCTTCCCATGTTTTTCTAAATCAAACAGCTCATCATTTCTTATACCACAGCAACATTCCAACTCAATCACATACTATCTGAAAGATTATCTATGAAAATTTCCCATTTTCTGTATTCCTTCTATTCTTAGCTGCATTGGTTTTTCTTACATAATTAAAAACTATAATAATCAAAATTATCAGAAATATCCATTTTGCATTTCAACAGTTCTCTTACTATTCATCAGTCATATTATTCAGTATTGTAAAATAACTACACAGTATAAAATACCTGAGAGCATATTTGCTAAAACATAAATAAAAAATACTTTTTAATGTGAATAGAGATCTAAATAATTGAAGTAATATTTATTGTTCATGGGTAAAGCCAATATATTTTTAATGACAATTTTACCTATTATTTCCCTATTTTTCTCTTTTGGCTAAATCTATTTTACTTTTAATTTTGAGATCATGATTTCTAGACCTGCTTTTTTACATAATAAATTCTATTTATGGCCTTTATTTTATATTATGTATATCTCTAATTTTTATAACATTTTCTGAAAGCAATTTTGAATTTAAAATTTTAATTTACTATCAGTTTCCACTCTATAGCTAAATTCAACCCATTTTTAATTCTAATCTATAATTTTTCTTTACTCTCCTTGTCACCTTATTCCTATCCTTCCTCACTCCTCTGCTTTACTTCTTCCAGTTACCTTGCTCTATTCTTTTTTTAACCTACTTACCCCTCCAGGAATCTCTTCCTTATTCTCTCCTCATATCTTATCCTTCTGGTTCTTATTTTTTTTTTCTGAATTCAGGAGACTTTTATATCTTTATCACAACCATTATCAACATAAAACCCCCAGCAATTTCCCAATATCAAACCCTTTATACATACATATATATGCATATATATATATATATATATATATATATGTATGTTATTTCTTCTTTAACCCATTCCCAATGAGAGTAAGGTTTCAGCACTATTCACTTCCCATTAGCTTCTTCTATATCAATTTTTCCTTTTTGGGGGGCTCATTTCCTTGAGAAATTTTTTCAAAATTTTATTGATTTTTTTGTATTGCTCTTATTTGTTTTACCCTAGTTGTCTTCCTTCTCTCTTTGTTTTTGAAAGTTCTTTTAAAGTACTTCCAAGAAATTTTTTTTTGTGCTTGGGACTATTTAACAGTTCTCACTGAAAAAGAATGATTACAAAATAGACTTTGAAGGAATCCACTCATTGCCTCAGGAAAGCGATCACAAAATAAAAACTCGAAGAGACATTATAGCCAAATTTCAGAACTGTCAAGTCAAGGAAAAAATACTCCAAGTTGCCTCAGTACTTGGTAGCTGCAATATTAAAGATTTGGAAGTCATGGAACATGATATTCTGGAAGGCAAAGGAACTAAAACTAAAACCAAGAATCACTTCCCTGGAAAGATTAAACATAATACATCAAAGGAAAAAAATGGCTACTCAATGAAATAAAAAGATTTTAGCTTTCATAAAACCAGACCTAACTTAAAAATTTTATCTCCAATATTAAGACTCAAGAGAATTATAAATAATTAAAAAGGGAAAAGAAAACAAAGGATTCAGTAGAACTAAACTATTTACATCCCTATTTGGGAAGATGATACTTATAATTCTTTTTTTTTTGCTTTTTGCTGAGGTAATTGGGGTTAAGTGACTTGCCCAGGGTCACACAGCTAGGGAATGTTACGTGTCTGAGACCAGATTTGAACTCAGGTCCTCCTGACTTCAAGGCTGGTGCTCTATCCACTGCGCCACCTATCTGCCCCCGATACTTATAATTCTTAAAAAAAACTGTATTACTACTAATATAGCTAGAAGGAATATACATAGACAGATGGGTATAAGGTGAATTTGAGGGAATGACATAAAAAATAGAGTGAGAAAGAAAAGTAAACTGGGTACAGAGGAAGGGAGAAGTAGAATGGGGTAAATTATTTGATGTGAAGAAATGAAAAAGTTTTAAAACAGTGAAGTAGAAGATGGGAAAGTGGGTGATGGGCATCACGTGACCCTTATTCTCATTAATATTGGCTCAAAGTGGGAATAATATACATGATCAGCTGAATATAGAAATCTATCCTACCTGACAAGGAAGTAGGAGAGGAGAATTCTGCCCTTCCTTATTGACCCAACAGGTATACTGTTCCTTACTCTTCTAATTTACAAATTCATGTTTATAATCCATATCTGTGTATTTCCCTTCATTCTATTCTTTCTCCTATTTGTCCTCTCCCTCTCCTGGGGCATAGGGTGCTTTAATTTTTAAGCAATCTGGGATTCAGCAGCATTGTGATTTTTTTTTTTTAAGAATTATTGGTGTTTAGACTTTACTGAGCATAGGGAATGACACCAGGCAAAATGGCAAGGAATCTTAACTGGACCCATGATATTACAAATGAATGGAGTGATAAGTGAAGGGGTTATCTACCCTGAGATGATTCACTTTTGCTTTTCAGTAGTATTTAAACTATTTCTGTATCAAAATGCAAATTAATGGGAAGTTTTTTTCTATTGAGCAAAAATCTATCTTGGAATTTCATCCCCAATGATTCTGATTCTGCTGACTTATTCCATACTGATAGAATTTCCAGCATCATTCAATTCAACATCTACAGTATGAATTTACTGTGTTAGATGGTGAGAAATGTACAAGAATAATGTCTGTCACCTCTAGGACCTTATTAAGATGAGGTTAATGTCATTTGTCCTTCATTTTTGAATTCTGGTTTTGGTTTCCGACTTGGGAATTAAATGGAATGGGAAGGAGTGAAATTCCTAATTTCTTGTTTGATATGCTACTGGAAGGAGAGGTTCAGGATTCAATTTAATTCTACTTTCTAGACAAAAACTTCTAGGAAATTTTGTATTTGATCAGTCTTTCATGATGAAAGTTTTGGTGTTCTACATAATGCTTCTCTCTTCCTAAATACCTTACCACAAATAAATCTAATAAAGTGTTAAGTTTCTACTTTCAAAAAAAACCCCCAAAACCAAAAAGCCAAAAAAAAAACCTTCTCTCGTGTATTCCCTTTCCTTTTTGTCCATTATAATACAATAATGAGGGTTCTTATTTCATATGATTGGATTATTAATCAAGATTTCCCTTTCTAATCCATACTTGTTTAGCTATGCTTCCTTACATAAAGATCTGATTCTATACTGTTATACTCAAAACTCTTCAATGGCTCCCCCTGTTCCCTACCAAATCAATTCTAAAACATGATATTTAATTATTTCATAGTCTAGCAATATTTTATCTTTTCAACCTTATCTCACCTAATTTTGTAAATAATCCTTGTAAATCCATCTGGAACTAGTGATCCCCTTCCCACCTCCCCAATCTCTTTATATATTCATTCTTGAGTTCTTCAGTTTATCATTCTGAGATTAGGTTAATTGAAATTTCCAATTTCTTGTTCTATTAATCTGAGAATTTTGTATTTTAAAAAATTCATATATCTTATCATTTGGCATAAAATTGGGTAAATAATTTCTAATAATTTTCCCAATCCCTTGTTTTGAAATTTCCTTTTTTCCTCTCTTCCTTTTAAAGTCATATTAATAGAGGTAGTTCCAAGACAACAGAGCTGCTAGTAGGAAGAAGTATAGTGAGCTCCCCATCTGCATCCAGCCCTCCATAATTTCTGTGAACAGTATTAGAAAATGGTGCAAAGTAAATCCAGATCAAGAAATCCAGAGAAAAAAAATCAACCTGGTTTATTTAATTTTTTTCTTAAATATTTTTTCCTTCAAATACACACAAAGATAGTTTTCAACATTCATTCTTGTAAAACTGTGCTCCAATTTTTTCCCTCCCTTTCACACCTCCCTCCTCCCCAAGATGGCAAGCTATTCCTTCAAAAATATTTCCATATTTATCATGTTGGACAAGAAAAATCAGACCAAAAGGAAAAAAAAAAACAACAAAAAAGTAAAACTACTATGCTTCAACCCATGTTTAGTCTCCATGGTTCTCTCTTTGGATGTGATTGGCATTTTACATCCCAAGTCTATTTGAATTACTTTGAATCACCTGGTTCATTTTCCAGCTGACACTGGCATTGGGATGGGGTCCAAACAGGAGTACACCATGAGGAATATCCAAAGCAAGGACAGTATAGGTACCAGAATAAAAATAGGTCTCAGGCCTGGGAATTAAAGAACTAAACCATGTGTAATTTGTAGGAGCAAGTTCTAACTGGCAGCTCTATTATTCATCATCCAGTTCTAGGTCATGGATTCAGGATAGATTGTTGAGGGTACCTCTGACTAGAGATGGTCTTCCAGGTCAAAGGTTAGCCTTAGGCCTTAAACCATGTAATTAGCAAGGAATAAATTCATTTGTTTGTTCTTTGAAGTGGACATGGGTCTTAATTCCAGCTTATATCCAAGCCTGAAACCTACAGAGAAATAACTAGTGTTATTTCTCAGATCCCAGATGAATCCCAGATGAAAAGGAAAGCTATAATTTTGTCACTTTGGAACAAGAGAGTCTTCCAGCTGGCCATTTGTGGATGAGTCTAGGAATAATCTACTAGAACTTCAAACAAAGTAAAACCACAGACATATTGCTTGGACCAAAACCCTGGTCAAAACTTATAAAACTCAGATGGGACTGGGAGAGGGAGGGAAAAGTGACTATTGGAAACACTAAAATTTGCAGGCCTCTAGTTTGATTTGTCTCTGAGAATACAGAACCTAGACTAACAATGTACTCAATATTTAAGAAAGTAGTAGGTGAACTAAACCAGGTATTCTCTGCAGAAGTTAGGAAGTAGAGGGGAAAGATGGAAATACAAAAAAGAATGGCACTCTAAAAGACTATTTGTGATGACAGTAACACTCAAATCACAAAGCCAGAAGAAGAAAATAACTCCTAAACATGTATAAGCAATGTTTCAAAGGAAAATACAGCTTATGGACAAGTTCTACTAAAATTCCTAGAATGAAAGTGAGAGTTCGAAAATGTTTTTATAGAGGAAATAGCTCAAGTGGGAAAAAAATAAAAATGAAATTAGACTTATGAAAGAAACAAAATTAACATGTTACAAGAGAAAAAGAAAGAGAATGAAAGAAAACCTGAAAAATTAAAATTGACCAAATAGAAGCCAATAACTCCAAAGCTTTTAGAAACATTCAGTCAAAAAACTAAAAGAAAATAGAAAAATGGTGGGAATATTATAGCAAAAATACTATCCTTGAAAACAATCAAGGAAAGGTAATTTTAGAATCACTAAACAGACCAAAGGCCACCACAAAAAATAAACAAATTATTAAATAAGCTTAGATATATTCTAAAAAGTCATAAGAAAAAACTGCCCTGATCTCTTATAACTAGAGAGAAAAGTGGAAATAGAAAGAAATCACTGGTCATCTACTGAAAGAAACCACAAAATGAAAACTTGCAGCAATATTATATCCAAATTCCAGAAATTCTTCATGGCAGAAATCATATTGCAAGCCTTCAGATAGAAAGTGCCAGGAGGCCACAATCAGAATCACAAAATTTAGCAATCATCACTATAAAGGACTAGAGAACTTACAACATATTTCAGAAGTCAAAGGATGTAGACATACAACTATAAATAACTTAGCCATAAAAATCAAATTTAGTTACATAGGGGAAGAAATAAATTCTTAGTGAAACAGACTTCCAAGAATTCCTGATGGAAACAGCATAGAAACTTCTAACTGCAAACACAGGCATCAAGAGAAACCAACAAAATGAACATTAGCAAACACATACAAGCGACTAAACGACATGTTTAGTTATTTACATTTTAATATAAGGAGATGATTTATGTATTTGCTCTGAACCCTATCATCAGAAGTAATGGAATGAGTATAAGTAGACAGAGGATTTGAAGGGGATTCTGTTATATTTTGATTTAAAAGAAGAATGGAAAGAGAAGGGAAGGAGAATATACTAGGGGGAGGAAAAGGGAGAGAAAGATGAAGGAAAATTATCTTATGTAGTTGGCGTATGTAAGAAGAAATCTGTACAATCAATGAGGAAGTTATAGGGGAATAGGTGACAGTTGAATCTCACTCTCATCTAAAGAGGTCAAAGGAGGCAAGAATATATACACATGGTTAAGAACAAAAAATATATTTCATTAAATAGGGGAACGAGAGGTAAGAGGGGTTGGGCATATTAATGGAAATGAGTCCTAAGCAAAACTAGCTCTAAGCATTACAAAAGTATTTATTGCTTCATTCTTTTTGTATCAGCAAGGAATTGAAAACTTGGGGAATGTTTTTCAATTAAAGAACAGCTGAACAAACTGTGATATTTAAATTTGATGGTATAGTAATGTGTGAGGAAAGGGATAGTTTTAGAAAAACCTGGGAAGACTCATGTGAAATGTTGCAGAGTGAAGTGAGTAGAATTTTTTTTTTCATTATACAATTTTTTAAAGAAGTTCTGCACCCTCTTCAGTGGGGGGAGAGGATAATAATGAGATAAGGCACATTTTTGGTGATTAAAAAAGTAAAATTTAACAAGCTAAAGAAAAAGCGAAAATCTAATTATCTAGTAGTTTTATTTTTCAAAAAGCTCCTAATTTTATCAATTCAATGATTTTGTTTTCAATGTTGTTTATTTCTTTTTTAAAGAAGAACAATAATTTTTAAAAAAGAAATAAACAATTATTAGGAAAATAGCACACTATAATAGTTAAGGAGCTTGATGTCACCTTTTTGTGATCTAGATGAGTCTAATAAAAGATAAAGAAATCTTCACATGACTGACCCCTAACTTTTGCTGCTTCTAAAGCACATCACCCGATGCCTAAATAACAACTTTGGGTGCTACATTGGTCTCATCACTAGCATACTATTTTGTTTTTGTTTTAATAAATATGTTTTGGAAAGTTGGGGGGAAATTACATATATATACATATATACATACACACACACATGCTTCTTTCTTACTCATTAATGGCTAAACATCTAAACATCCTATTCAGGTCTTTGATTTCTTTATCTTTTATTAGACTCATCTAGATCACAAAAAGGTGACATCAAGCTCCTTAACTATTATAGTGTGCTATTTTCCTAATAATTTTATTTACTTTAATTTTAAATACTTAGATGATATTCCAGTTTTAATGTGATTTCATTATCTATGGTGTCTTTAAGCATACCACAATTTCCCTCCTTATCTCTTTTAATCATGTCTATTTTTACTATTGCCTTGCCTGAAATCATCATTGTCATCCCTGCTTTTTTGAATTTGCCTAGGTACAGTAAATCCTGTTCCAACCCTTCATTTTAAATCTTTGTAAATTGTTATGCCTCATGGGTGTTTCTTGTAAACAACATATTGTTGGTGGCTGCTTTCTTATCCAGATACTACTCTCCTTAGTTTTATGGATGAGTTCATCACATTCACTTTCATGGTTATGTGTTAATTGTATTTTCCCCTCTAGTAAACATTCTTTTTTTTTTTTTTGTTAAGGTATACTCTCCCACTCCTATCTCTGTCTTTATATAAAATATGGAGGAAAAAAGACAAGGAATATTATTTATATAGTAATTTGAAATTGAAGTGGTTTAATCTCTTTCCTCTATGCCTCCTATTTTCATAGACTATGATCTTTGGATTTTACAATTTTTCCCTTCTTTTATTTCCCATTTAGCAACTTCCCTATTTTTAAAAATTTTGATTATTTCATATTTTTAATGCAAAGAGTTCAACCAGAAACCTCCATTTGGAATGGGGCTGGACAAAAGTACCAAATAAAAGGTTCACTTATCCTATCAGTGTTCCTCACAGATTACCTCAGGGTGTAGCTAAACTTCCAGATTGTATACAGTAATTCAGGATCCTTCTGTTAATATCTATCTAACTGCCCAAGACCTCATCAGAAACATCAAAATTGATCAGTATATTAAAAAGTATGAAAATATGTGTGATATTCCTCACTGTGGATTTTCAACTCTGCTAAAGCAGTTGAGTGAGGCTGTCTTCTCACGTCTCTTTTATTCTTATTTTGAGCTTATTTATTGGATTTCTAATTTTTAAATGCACATGTTCTTCTGAATCTTTCACTTTTCCCTACATATCCTGTTTTAGTAGGCTTTGCTTGCACAGTGATATGTTTTGTTGTTGTTGTTGTTTTGAGACTGGGTCTCCCTATTTCAGCTAGGATGGAAAAAAAGTGACTTCTCAACTTCTTTTCCTACTTTTGATCAGCATAGTTAGTTGGTATAGTAGATAGAATGCCAGGCTTGAAGTCAGAAAGACTCATCTTCCTGAGTTTAAATCTGGCCTCAGACTCTTAGTGGTTGTCTGATCCTAGGCAAATCACTTAATCCTGTTTACTTCTATTTCTTTGTCTGTAAAATAAACTGGAAAAGGAAATGGAAAACCATTCCAATTATCTGTCTAAAAAACCCCAAATGGAGCCCTGAAGAATTGGATATGAGTGAAAGGATTGAACAATAACAAATTGATCAGCACAATTGTTTTGATTTGTTTCATTTCCAACCTGGGCCAGTTCACTCCTCCTCAGGCAGTCTGGTGGTTCCCCACTCCCAGGAGCTCACCATATTAATATCAGACTTTGTTCAATTTGGCTTTAAATCTATTACACTCAGAGCTCCTGACTTCAAGTTATCAACTACTCCAGTTACAGGGATTACAATCATGTGTCACAATACCTAGTGATAATGTATTCTTTTCTTTTCTTTTCTTTTTTTGCT
Source organism: Myrmecobius fasciatus (assembly GCA_023553655.1). Taxonomy (NCBI): domain Eukaryota; kingdom Metazoa; phylum Chordata; class Mammalia; order Dasyuromorphia; family Myrmecobiidae; genus Myrmecobius; species Myrmecobius fasciatus. Next base: position 53,066 of record JAJPUD010010838.1, read on the forward strand.
TTTTGCTGAGGCAATTGGGGTTAAGTGACTTGCCTAGGGTCACACAGCTAGGAAGTGTCTGGGATCAGATTTGAACTCAGGTTCTCCTGACTTCAGGGCTGGGGCTCTATCCACTGCACCACCTAGCTGCCCCAATAATGTATTCTTTTAAAGATATTCCTTTTTGTTTCTCTTCTTCCAGAGTGTCCTTTATTTTTCTATATTTGTTTTCCAATAAGTGGTCTTTTCTTTCACTTCTCGAGAGACATTAATTATCATGTATTGAAGCTTTGTTTTTGTTCTGCCAGTTATTTCTACTTTGCCCTAAATTCAGCTTTTATGCTTCTGATTTCTCTCGAACTTTTATGGAAAATTTTGCTGTGATGTGGAACTATGCCCAAAGGGCTATCAAACTATGCATACCTATTTATCCAGCAGTGTTTTTACTGAGATTGTATACTAAAGAGATCATAAAGGAGGGAAAGAGACCCATACGTGCAAAAATGTTTGTGGCAGTCCTTTTTGTAGTGGCAAGAAACTGGAGGCTTAGTGGATGCCCATAAGTTGGAGAATGGCTGAATAAATTGTGGTATATGAATGTTACACAATAGTATTGTTCTGTGAGAAATGACCAACAGGATGATTTCAGAGAGGCCTGGAGAGACTTGCATGAACTGATGCTAAGTGAAATAAGCAGAACCAGGCGATCATTATACATGGCAACAGCAAGATTATGCGAAGATCAATTCTACTGGATATGGCTCTTGTCAAGGTGATTCAGACTAGTTCCAATGGTCTTATGATGAAAAAAGCCATCTGCACCCAGAGAGAGGACAGTGAGAACTGAATTTGGACACATCATAGTATTTCCACTCTTTTTGTTGTTGTTTGCTTGCAGTTTGTTTTCTCTCATTGTTTTTCCTTTTTGATCTGATTTTTCTTGTGCAGCATGATATTGGTGGAAATATGGATAAAGGAATTGCACATGTTTAACATATATTGGATCACTTGCCAACTGGGGAAAGTGGTAGGGGGAAGGGAGGGAAAAATTAGAACACAAGGTTTTGTAGGGGTGAATGTCAAAAATTATCCATATATATTTTGAAAATAAAAGGCTATAATTTAAAAAAAAAGAAAATATTGCTGTAATTTTAAACAAACTTATCAGATGATAATTTAATTTCATTCGTCTTTCAATATTTACTCTGAGTTGTTTGGACTTATTTAGATATCTCATTAAATGATTAGGTTCTATCTTTTCCATCATATTTTTTGAGAGTTGACTCACTGGGTCATATTTTTTCTATTATCCTATGCTCTAAGGTCCCCTCCAATTCTATCTAATATAGTGTTCTATTTTTTTTGGAAGCCTCCTAAAACTAACATTCTATGTTCTAAATTCTGAGATCTTTTCCAGACTTGTGATTACTTAGCTCTGAGAGCTCAGGTTATGCAAAATAGAAATCAATTGTCTCTGGACCCTGAAATTAAAATAGCTTTTGAATGCTGTGAAAAGAACATGGTAAGATCCATGGCAAAACTATTTTATTACTCTTGCATATACATGAAAGTTGCTTAGCAAACATGAAATATGAATGTGTAATAACTTTTAGAGTTTGGTTGATTCTTACCAAAAGCATTTTAGAGTTATATTGCAAAAGTTATATTATTTTAGGTTGCTTCATTGACTTGACTTTGTTTCTCTAGGCATGCTACTCTCCCTCTTAAAATAAGGAATATTTGTTTCACAGAATCTATTTCAAGTCTGACTTCATCCATAAGCCTTCCCTCCAGTCTTGATTGTTCCTTGCTCTGATTGAAGGGGATGAAAGTGGAAAATGGAAAGCTTCTCCAAAATCCCCCATGTAAGGTGGCTACTCAGGCTAGTTATACTTTTATTTTTCTCCCAGATGTACCTTGCCACCTTCAGCTTCTTTTTTGATATTGTTTTCCTTCCATTAGATTATTAGCTCTTAAAGAATAGGAATTGTCTTTTGCTTTTCTGTTTTATATTAGCACAATGCCTGACACATTTATTAAATGCTTTTTGATTGACCAATTCCTATTATCCTTTGTATATATCATGGCAATATATTTTTGTATATTTCGTATAATCCTACCTCCTCTGAACTCATATAATGGCATTTATTATTGTGTGTAACATCAATTTAACTGAATTGCATCCATTTTAATATTCCCCATGTAAATGAAATTACAAGACTGATGTAAATTACAGTAAAAGGAAAAGTGACCCACAAGTTCTTTTTAGATAGTAAAATAAAAATATTGATTTTATCATGTACCCAAAGACAACAAAAAATAGTACTTGATGGGAGCATTCATTAAAGAACTTTCACCTTGCAAAGCTCATGGTAAGTCTAAACAAATAGAGCACCAAAAAAATAATTACAGTATATGTGACAAGACTTCTTTTGTGTAATATGAAGAAGATATTTTCTTTTTTATAATGAATTCAATAAACATGAACCTTTCACAATACAAAGAAGAATAAAGGATTTAAACCATGAACTTCCATCTGTATGCTTTTTAAAAATATAGTCAATATAGTACTAATATAAATAGCTTTTCTGTTGTTTTTCTTTCTAACTTTTAAAAATGTATATTTAAAAATATTTTATTGAGACTTTATTTTTTTCATCTTTATTACTGTCAACTAACTCTATCACCAAGTGAAAACCATTCCTAAAATAAATGAGTACAGATAAGGAAAAATAAATGAAAACAAAAAAATTTTATAAAGAACTTGACAAGATTCTCCTACCAAGTCAATATCTATTTTACTCTTTGGTAACATCAATCCTCAATCTATAGTGATTACAAATTTCTAAAAATGTATTAGTAATTTTTAATATTTATTTAAAAAAATTAAACCCTGACTTTTCTTTCATTCATTCATTGTGGAAAAAAAAGTGACATCAATTAAACATGTAAAATCAGAGTAAGACATACTTCCATAATAGCCATGTTGCAAACAAAAAAATAAAGCCACCTCTCCACACAAGAAAAACAAAGTTTAAAAATATGCTTCACTCTGTTTTAAGATTTTACCAATTTTTTTCTCTTTCTGTCTCTCTGTCTCTGTCTGTTTCTCTCTTTCTGGAAGTGGGTAGCATTTTTCTTCATCAGACCTTTGGAAATGTCTTGGATGATTATATTAATCAGAATAGCTAAGTCATTTTATAGTTAATTATTATACAATATTGCTGTTATTGTGTATGATGTATTTCACTTTGCATCAATTCATATGAGCCTTGCAAAGTTTTTTCCGCCCAGAACCATCCTGCTTATCATTTTTTACAACACTATAGTATTCCATAACAACCATATGACACAATTTATTCAATCATTTCTTGATTAATGGGCATTCCTTTAATTTCCAATTCCTTGCTACCACAAAGAGTACTACTATAAGTATTTTTGTACATATAGGTTATTTTCCTTTTTTAAATCTCTTTGGGATATAGACTTATTTATAAAGGATATGCATAATTTTATAGCCCTTTGGGCATAGTTCTGAATTGCTCTTCAGAATGGTTGGATCAGTTCACAATTCCAATTAATAATACTTTAGTGTCCCCATTTTCTCACATCCCTTCCACATTTGTTATTTTCCCTTTCTGTCATATTTACTCATCTGATAGGTATAAGATAGTACCTCAGACTTCTTTTAATTTGTATTTCTCTAATCAATAATGATTTTGAGCATTTTTTATATATCTATAAATAGTTTAAATGTGTGTGTGTGACTATAGATAGCTTTCTTCTTTAAATTTCCTGTTCATATCCTTTAGCCATTTATCAATAGAGAAATGACTCATATTCTTTTTTTTATATTATATTATTTTTTTTATTTAAAGCTTTTTATTTGTATGACATGTATATGGGTAGTTTCCCAACATTGATCTTTACAAAGCTTTCCATTACAAATTTTACCCCCAGTCCCCTCCCCTCCCCTAGATGGCAGGAAGTCCACTACATGTTAATAATGTTGAAATGCTTGAGAAGTTATGCAAGAAAAATCCTATCTACAAGAAAAAAAAAGAATCAGAGAAAGGCAACTCAATGCAAGCAAATGTCAATAGAGATCATGAAAATGTTACGTTGTGGCCCATATTTCATATCCCTCTCTCTGGCTGTATATGGTTTTCTTCAGTGAACAATTTAAACTGGTTTGAGACAATTCTTTGTTGCAGAGAGCCATGTCAATCAGAATTGATCATCATATAATACTGTTGTTGCCGTGTATGATGATCTCCTGGTTCTGCTCGTTTCACTCAGCATCAGTTCATGCAAGTCCCTCCAGGCCTCTCTGAAATCGTCCTGCTGGTCGTTTCTTACAGAGCAATAATATTCCATAACATTCATATACCATAATTTATTCAGCCACTCTCCAATTGATGGGCATCCCTTCAGTTTCCAGTTTCTAGTCACCACAAAAAGGGCTGCCACAAACATTCTTGCACAGGTGGGTCCCTTTCCCTCCTCTAAGATCTCTTTGGGATATAGGCCCAGTAGAAACACTGCTGGGTCAAAGGGTATGCACAGTTTGACAACTTTTTGAGCATAGCTCCAAATTGCTCTCCAGAATGGTTGGATCCGTTCACAGTTCCACCAACAATGTATTAGTGTCCCAGCCCTCCCACATCCCCTCCAACATTCATCGTTATCTTTTCCTGTCATTTTAGCCAATCTGACAGGGGTGTAGTGGTACCTCAGAGTTGTCTTAATTTGCATTTCTCTGATCAATAGTGATTTGGAGCAACTTTTCATATGACTAGAGATGGTTTTAATTTCATCATCTGAAAATTGTCTGTTCATATCCCTTGACCACTTATCTATTGAAAAGTGGCTTGAATTCTTTTTTTTTAAGCTTTTTATTTGTATAACATATGTATGGGTAGTTCCCCAACCTTGATCTTTACAAAGCTTTCCAATACAAATTTTACCCCCAGTCCCCTCCCCTCCCCCAGATGGCAGGAAGTCCACTACATGTTAATAATGTTGAAATGCTTGAGAAGTTATGCAAGAAAAATCCTATCTACAAGAAAAAAAAAAGAATCAGAGAAAGGCAACACAATGCAAGCAAATGTCAATAGAGATCATGAAAATGTTACGTTGTGGTCCATATTTCATGTCCCTCTTTCTGGGTGTATATGGTTTTCTTCAGTGAACAACTGGAACTGGTTTGAGACAATTCTTTATTGCAGAGAGCCATGTCCATCAGAATTGATCATCATGTAATACTGTTGTTGCTGTGCATGATGATCTCCTGGTTCTGCTCGTTTCACTCAGCATCAGTTCATGCAAGTCTCTCCAGGCCTCTCTGAAATCGTCCTGCTGGTCGTTTCTTACAGAACAATAATATTCCATAACATTCATATACCATAATTTATTCAGCCACTCTCCAATTGATGGGCATCCCTTCAGTTTCCAGTTTCTAGCCACTACAAAAAGGGCTGCCACAAACATTCTTGCACATGTGGGTCCCTTTCCCTCCTCTAAGAT
>JAJPUD010010839.1:0-21572 GCA_023553655.1 Myrmecobius fasciatus
GGGTAAAAAAGGGGTGGGTGGGGCTCTAAAGGGGAAGAATTGTTTGAGGGAAGTGGTTATCAAAAACAAAATAGTAGGAAGGAGGGAAAGGGGATAAGAAAGAGAAAAGCATAAGCTAGGGTAAATAAGATGGCAGGAAATACAGAATTAGTTATTTTAACTGTAAATGTGAATGGAATGAACTCTCCCTTAAAGCAGAAGCAGATAGCAGATTGGATTAAAAACCAGAATCCAACAATATGTTGTATACAAGAAACACATCTAAAACATAGAGATACATACCGGGTGAAGGTAAAAGGCTGGAGCAGAATCTATTGTGCTTCAGGTGAACAAAAAAAAAAGCAGGGGTAGCAATCCTGATCTCAGACCAAGTAAAAGCAAAGATAGACTTAATTAAAAGAGACAAAGAAAGAAATTATATCTTCCTAAAGGGTACCATAGATGATGAAGCAATATCAATACTAAACATATATGCACCAAGTGGTATAGCATGGAAATTCCTAGAGGAAAAGTTCAGAGAGATGCAAGAAGAAATAGACAACAAAACTATAATAGTGGGGGATCTCAACCTCCCTCTCTCAGAACTTGATAAATCAAACCACAAAATAAATAAGAAAGAAGTTAAGGAGGTAAACAAAATGTTAGAAAAGTTAGGTATGATAGATCTTTGGAGGAAATTGAATGGAGACAGAAAGGAGTTTACTTTTTTCTCAGCAGTCCATGGAACTTATACAAAAATTGACCATGTGTTAGGACACAAAAACCTCAAAATCAAATGCAGGAAGGCAGAAATAATAAATGCATTTTTTTTCAGATCATGACGGAATAAAAATCACATGCAATATAAGGCCAGGAGAAAATAGACCAAAAAGCAATTGGAAACTAAATAATTTTATCCTAAAGAATGAATGGGTGAAACAGCAAATTACAGACACAATTACTAATTTGATCCAAGAGAATGACAATAATGAGACAACATACCAAAATTTGTGGGATACAGCCAAAGCGGTAATAAGGGGAAATTTTATATCTCTAGATGCTTATTTGCATAAAATAGAGACAGAGAAAATCAATGAATTGGGCTTGCAACTAAAAAAGCTAGAGAAAGAACAAATTAAAAACCCCCAATCAAATACCAAACTTGAAATCCTAAAAATAAAAGGAGAGATTAGTAAAATTGAAAGTAAAAAAACTATTGAATTAATAAATAAAACTAAAAATTGGTTTTATGAAAAAACCAACAAAATAGATAAACCTCTAGTTAATTTAATTAGAAAAAGGAAAGAGGAAAATCAAATTGTTAGTCTCAAAAATGAAAAGGGAGAACTTTCCACCAATGAAGAGGAAATTAGAGCAATAATCAGAAGTTACTTTGCCCAACTGTATGCCAATAAATTTGATAACCTAAGTGAAATGGAGGAATATCTACAAAAATATAGATTGCCCAGATTAACAGAAGAGGAAACAAATTACTTAAATAGTCCCATTTCAGAAAAAGAAATAGAACAAGTCATTAATCAACTCCCTAAGAAAAAATCCCCAGGACCAGATGGATTTACATGTGAATTCTACCAAACATTTAAAGAACAATTAACTCCAATATTATATAAACTATTCGAAAAAATAGGGAATGAAGGACTCCTACCAAACTCCTTTTATGATACAGACATGGTACTGATACCTAAACCAGGTAAAACAAAAACAGAGAAAGAAAATTATAGACCAATCTCCTTAATGAATATTGATGCAAAAATCTTAAATAAAATATTAGCAAAGAGATTACAGAAAATCATTCCCAGAATAATACACCATGACCAAGTAGGATTTATACCAGGAATGCAGGGATGGTTCAATATTAGGAAAACTATTAACATAATTGACTATATTAATAACCAAATTAACAAAAAACATATGATAATCTCAATAGATGCAGAAAAAGCATTTGATGAAATCCAACATCCATTCCTATTAAGAACATTAGAGAGTATAGGAATTAATGGACTTTTCCTTAAAATAGTCGGTAGCATCTATTTAAAACCATCAGCTAGCATCATATGTAATGGTGATAAACTGGAATCATTCCCAATAAGATCAGGGGTGAAACAAGGTTGCCCACTATCACTATTACTATTCAATATTGTATTAGAAATGCTAGTCTTGGCAATAAGACAAGAAAAAGAGATTAAAGGAATTAGAGTAGGTCATGAGGAAACCAAATTATCACTCTTTGCAGATGATATGATGGTCTACTTAGAGAACCATAGAGAATCAACTGAAAAACTATTAGAATTAATCCACAACTTTAGCAAAGTTGCAGGATACAAAATAAATCCACATAAATCATCAGCATTTTTATACATCACCAACAAAATGCAATAGCAAGAGATACAAAGAGAAATTCCATTCAAAATAACTATCGATAGCATAAAATATTTGGGAATATATCTGCAAGGGAAAGTCAGGATCTATATGAGCAAAACTACAAAACACCCTCCACACAAATAAAGTCAGATCTAAACAATTGGAAAAACATCAAGTGCTCTTGGATAGGTCGAGTGAATATAATAAAGATGGCAATACTACCTAAACTAATCTATTTAGTGCTATACCAATCAAACTCCCAAGAGATTATTTAACTGACCTAGAAAAAATAACAACAAAATTCATCTGGAAAAACAAAAGGTCAAGAATTTCAAGGGAATTAATGAAAAAAAATGCAAATGAGGGTGGCCTAGCTGCACCAGATCTAAAACTATATTATAAAGCAGTGGTCACCAAAATCATTTGGTACTGGATAAGGAGTAGTGGATCAGTGGAATAGGTTAGATTCACAGGACAAAATACTCAATGACAATAGTAATCTAGTGTTTGATAAACCCAAAGACCCCAGTTTTGGGGATAAAAACTCACTATTTGACAAAAACTGCTGGGATAATTGGAAACTAGTATGGAAGAAATTAGGCATTGACCCAAACGTAACACCATACACTAAGATAAGGTCAAAATGGATTCATGATCTAGGCATAAAGAATGATATTATGAACAAATTAGAACAATGTAGGATGGTTTATCTCTCAGACCTGTGGTGGGGGAAGGAATTTGTGACCAAAGAAGAACTAGAGGTCATCATTAATCACAAAATAGATAAGTTTGACTATATTAAGTTAAAAAGTTTTTGTACAAACAAAATGAATGCAGACAAGATTAGAAGGGTAGCAGTAAACTGGGAAAATATTTTTACATCCAAAGGTTCTGATTAAGGCCTCATTTCTAAAATATATCGAGAATTGACTCAGATATATAAGAATTCAAGCCATTCTCCAATTGATAAATGGTCAAAAGATATGAACAGACAATTTTCAGACGAAGAAATTGAAACTATTTCCGGTCACATGAAAAGGTGCTCCAAGTCACTATTGATCAGAGAAATGCAAATTAAGACAACTCTGAGATACCACTACACACCTGTCAGATTGGCTAAAATGACAGGAAATGATAATGATAACTGTTGGAGGGGATGTGGGAAAACTGGGACACTGATACATTGTTGGTGGAACTGTGAACGGATCCAACCATTCTGGAGAGCAATTTGGAGCTATGCTCAAAAAGTTATCAAACTGTGCATACCCTTTGACCCAGTAGTGTTTCTACTGGGCCTATATCCCAAAGAGATTTTAAAGGAGGGAAAGGGACCCACATGTGCAAAAATGTTTGTGGCAGCCCTTTTTATAGTGGCAAGAAACTGGAAATTGAAAAGATGCCCATCATTTGGAGAATGGCTGAATAAATTATGGTATATGAATGTTATGGAATATTACTGTTCTGTAAAAAATGACCAACAGGAGGATTTCAGAGAGGACTGGAGAGACTTGCATGAACTGATGCTGAGTGAAATCAGCAGAACCAGGAGAACATTATACACAGCAACAAGACTATACGATGATCAATTTTGATGGACATGGTTCTCTTCAACAATGATGTGATTCAAACCAGTTGTACAGCGATGAAGGTAGTCATATACATCCAGAGAGAGGCCAGTGGGAACTGAGTGTGAACCACAACACAGCATTTTAACACTTTCTGTGAATATTTCCATGCATTTTGTTTTCCTTCTTAGGTTGTTTGTTTCTTCTTCTCTTTCTAGATCTGATGTTTCTTGTGCAGTAAGATAACTGTATAGATATGTATACATGTATTGTATTTGTCATATAATTTATCCTATTTAGCATGTATTAGATTACCTGTCATCTAGGGGTGGGGGTTGGGGTGAAGGAGGGGAAAAGCTTGGGAAAAAAAAGTTTTTGCAAAGGTCAATGTTGAAAAATCACTCATATGTTTTGTAAATAAAAAGCTTTATATATAAAAAAAAAAGAAACTTCCCTTTTGTGTGAGAAGAGTAGATATTGTATATTGATGGAAGGCAGGGCTAGGTTGTCAGGTCTCTGGACCCCAATCCTAGATCCCTTTGGTTACTTATCAGAGATTTATGTTAACATCAAATGTGTTTTTCATGTTTTGCATGATCATGGGTGCTATATGGAAGGAAGGGATTCTTGATAGCCAAACAATTCAATGCAGAGGTAATGATTATTGCCAGCTATCAATGTAGAGAGGTTTCTGTTGTTTGTTGTTGTTGTTGTTGTTGTGTTAACATCTGCACTAGTTGTGTGAAAGATTTTCCTTGTGAGAATTTAGGGCTTTTTCTGGAAGAGATTATACTGCAGGGCACAATATTTTGCCTATTACACCTATTCCTTTGAGGAAAGAAAAGCAATAATTTTGAGAAAACGTTTTTGGTATTTATCTTAGGGAAGGTTATTTGGACAAGAGGCATTTGTGACAGCCTCATCCCCCCCCTCAGCCCTTTTCTGGGTGGGTTTCTAGTTTCTGGTCACTTTTGTATGTTCTTTTTTGCTCAATTTTAGTCCCTGTATATTTTTAAGGTATTTGTGAGAGTTGCTTCTTCCAGACTCTGAGTGATGAAATTCCAACCACTTGTCAGTCTGCAGTTACCTGAGACCTGATTCTGACATTCAGCAACGGCTGCAGCCACCACCAGCACTAGCTATCTGCCCTCTTCAGTCAGACCCCACTGAATCTAGCTACGCCCCTTGTCAGCCTGAAGCAGCTCCAGAAGATGAGACCTTCGTCCCTTTGTCCCAAATGAGTCGGGGTTTGGACTGCTTGAAATGGGAATGGTGTGACAAGGGCCCTGAGGCCTCAGGCCTCCACAGTGCTGGAGTTCTGTGTCTGCCAGATGCCAATCTGGTCTAGGATAACTGGGTTTCCAAGACAGATGGTGGGAGTTGGTGGGAGCGGGTCTCTGATTCCTGTTCATTGTTCTGAGATCAAAGTCCTGCCATTTGCTTGCTTATGCAATAATTAATCATTAGAGTTCAAGATTTAGCTAAGTTCAGGAGTAACTGATGTGGTTCCTGAAAGCTTCCACTGATGTGAGTGTTGGTTCTAAATGGAGGATGGCGGATGATAGTTACTACAGGGAGAGATCAGCCTACAAGTCTAGGTCATAGATGCCCTAGTGTAGGATGTATGTTGGGGTAGGAAATCTGTGAAAAAAGGAGAACTGAGGGTTATTGATGATTACTGTGTATCACCGTATAATCCTGATTGGGTTCCCTATTGCTGTATTTTGAATTTAAGGATGTGTAATTATTTAAGGGATTTTTAGTTCCAGAGTGGAAAACCCCTACTGTACTAGTCCGTTATGTGAGATGAACTTAACAACTAGAGCCCTAATTACATCACCAATCTACAGGAACCTGCAAAAAGATATCAGTGGAAAGTACTGCCACAAGGTATGAAAATAGCCCAACCATTTGTCAGTGGTATGTACACAAAATATTGAAACCCGTTAAGGAGAAATACCCTGAAGTACAAATCATTCATTACATGGATGATATTCTTGCTGCATATGTCAATGCAGATTCTTTAAAACAAGTATTGGGTGAGGTCAGGAGTAAACTTGAACAGCACGGCTTGAAAATAGCTTTTCAAAAGATATATTTATATAGGTGGAATATTATGGATTAGACATAAAAATTGGGATCCCTATTGATCAGTTGCAACCCTTATATAATTTGTTAAGGGATCTCAGTAAATTGAAGTAAAAAGGATATATAGCTGTGGTCCATGTAAGGGACACCAGACTGGAGATTCCTTTATAGCAAAGGGAGAACCTGCTGATCCTGAGGAGATGGTTCTGATACCAGCTCTACCTTTGCACATGCCTCCACAGTCATACACCCTGGATGAGGCTCTTGGAGCCCAGGAGGATGCTAAGGGTCATTGGTTCTTGCCCGATGGAAGGGAGGTCCTGGCCAAAGAAGGTATGAGACATCTACTTCAATACCTACATCAGGGTAGCCATTGGGATGTCCAAAACCTGTGTGATGTGGTGCTCACAAAATTTGCAACTCCTGGATTATACACATTAGCCCAGCAACTGGTAGATGGCTGCCTTATTTGTCGAAGGACGAATAAAACAGCTCTCTGGCGGGCTCCACAGGGTGGAAGGCTCCCTGGCAACAGATCCTTTCAGAGTATGCAGGTGGATTTTACTGAATTTCCCCCTGTGGGGCATCTCAAATACCTGTCCTTGTGGACCACTTAGCATCTTGGGCAGAGGCCTATCCCCTTTGTCATGTCACCCTTTGGTTGTGGCTAAGGTCCTCTTAGAACAAATCATCCCGAGGTATGGGCTGGTGGAGCACATCAATTCTGATCAAGGTACACACTTGAGGGCCAAGTTTTTGCAATCTTTAATGAAAATCTTAGAGATAACTTGGGAGTTTCATACTCCATGGCATCCTCTCTCCTCAGGAAAGGTAGAAAGGATGAATCAGGAGATTAAAAGACTATAAAAACTTGGTTACCTTGGATGAAGTGTCTCCCTTTGACCTTACTGAGAATCAGAACAAAACCCTGGAGAGATATTGGGCTGTCCCCATATAAATTGTTATTTGGGTACACATGTGGGCCTTGACAAATAGCAGAATATATGAAGAGAAATGAAAAAGGAGTTCTAATCTGGCCCTGGTACCAATGGGCTTGGCAGAATTCAACTTGAAATGTAAATATCAGGATTAATTAGACTGAAATTCTTCTTTTTGCCTGGAAATGGTGTGAATCATTTAGGAATCCAGTTATATGATGATTTGGAGCAAGAGGAACGGAGCATTGATACTTCCCTAACACAGACTGGGGTACTAATGGATGGGGAGATACATGGCCACCTGAAAGAATAATCTGAGAGTATGGACAGGCCACCTGGGCTCAAGATGGTAGTTGGGGATACAGAACTCCTATTTATATTTTACTCCAAGCTGTCTTGAAGATTGTCACTAATCAGACAGCAAAAGCCCTGGACTTATTGGCAGATCAGGCAACCAAACCAGAGGGGCAGTCTTACAGCACAGATTGGTTTTGGATTATCTACTGGCAGAGGAAGGGGGAGTGTGTGGGAAGCTAAATCTTTCTACTTGCTGTATGCAAATTGACAATAATGGGCGAATAGTGAAAGAGATTGCCAAAGATATTAGGAAACTAGCACACGTCCCTGTGCAAACCTGGAGTTCAGCACATCAGTACATCATGGTCATCCTGGTTCAATGGTAACTGGTGGAAGCAGGTATTATGATTTGGATTAATTGCTTTAAGTGGAGTAATACTTTTACCAATTTGTCTGCCTTGTATAATACGTATTGTTATTGTGATAGTACATAAAACCATAGCTGATATTCTAGGGAATGAGAACAAAACGCCTATGCTAATGCTGCAACATCAAGGATGGACCCCAGTAAATAAAGAAGATGCTGGTGATGAGGAGGTCCATACTAGGAGTAACAGGCTGTTGCAAAAATTTTGGGATGAGAGCTCTTCAAAACGTTGAGAAATAAAAAAAAGGGGGGCCTGAGTGTGACAATTGGAGTGAAGATCTCTCAGGACTATAGACTAAATTAGACAAAGCCTGAAGGCCTAAGTTCCGGTTTCCGGGGTGGAGGGGAAAGTAGAAGGTAGTCTGATTTATAAGCTGTCAACATTCCAATTCCTAAATAAGGAAAATAAAGCATATATAACCAATTAGAACGTATGTAAGGGAAAAGAGGGGTGGGCTTGGGACTTTCTTTGTTCTGGACTGTATAAAGTTGCCAGGGATGTACTGCTCCCTGGCTCTCCCAACTCTGGACTACTTTGATCCATTGTGGGACTGCCCGGTACTCATGAGTTCCTGAATAAAGCCTTTGTTCTATACCTTGAGATGCCTCTGTAGTATTGATTATTAAGATAAGGGCCTGAATATCCCACACAGAATTGTGTCATGTTAGTATATGAATCACTTCTATATATTTCATGGCTTTTAGTTCTTGATACAATAAATGTGTTACAAAGATGTTTCTTCCCAGTTAACTATTTTCCTTCTAATGTTAAATGCTTTAATTTTGTTTGTACAAAGGCTTTTCATATTTTCTTTCTTTAGTTATATATGTTTATGTATATATGCATATATTACTATAGTGTTTGGTATGAGATACTGGTCTAAACAATTTTAACTAGACTGCTTTTCAATTTTCCTAGTAGATTTCAATGAACAGCAAGTCATTCCTTATTCTAATAGTTGTATTCTTTATGCTTGTTGAACACTGATGTTCAACTAAGTGCATTTGCTTCTGGATGTTGTGTACCTAATTTGTTCCACTGATTAACAAGTTGTTAAAAGTTTTGATGATGGTCTCCCAGAAAAAGAAAAAAAAAATTATTCTGAAAGCTTTCATTGATTAACATTGAGATTCCTTAGACATTTCTGGTTACCAGAAACAAATAAAGAAAAGCACATATTTTAAATCCAATTTTTATTGACTACAAATACAATAAAATTAAAATCAATAAAGGACATTTGAAGAAAAGACTCAAACCCAAATGGAGAATAAATTGTATAATTCAACAGTATACATGAATAAAATAAAACACCATAGGAACCATAGCAAAAAAAAAAAAAAGTTCACCAAATAAAAAGACAACAATGAGACAAAATTCCAAAACCTGATTAGAATTAAAAATTACATGAAATACCTGTCACTACCATCAATACTTCATAGTAGGAACAGCTAGTTGGTGTGATGGATAGAGCACCAGCCCTGAAGTCAGGAGAACCTGAGTTCAAATCTGGCCTCAGACACTTCCTAGCTGTGTGACCCTGGGCAAGTCACTTAACCCTAATTGCCTCAGCAAAAAAAAAAAATTAAACTTCATAGTAATATCACATCTATTTGACTATATCTTTCATGATAACTAAACTCAGGCAACTATCGATCATGGGAAAAAACTGAAAGTATTTAATTCTGCAGGAATTTAGTATCTGGTTGTAGAGAATATTGTGTCACAAGAAAGACAAACAAAACCCTGGGAGACAAAAAAGAACTCTAGTGAAATCAGATGGAGAAGGCATCTAGGTACAGCTTCTAGGAAACATGGAGGTAGAGAGGGTAGAAAGCCAAACAGGAGCAGCCCAATATTGTGGTATATGGTCTGCTGATTAGAAAGGAGGGAGGGAAGTTCCTTTATCATCTAGGCTGGGAAGAAGATAGTAGAAAGACCTTCATTTGAATAAGCTTGCTGAGAATGTGACAGTTTTTGTTTTGGTTTTTGTTTTTTAGGGGGTAATAGTTATTTTTATTCCACTTAAAAGCTCTCACTGAATCCATGCTATCATACAACTAATATATTAGAGCTTCCCAGCTTTACATTATGGCCGGGGCCTAAAGCATCTACAATATACTTACCAGAAAATAACTCCAATGAATCCAACTTAAATCCTTGAGAGAGTTATGAGGTTCATCACAAAGATGACTGGGATCCATTATAAGTATGAAGTGTCAGCTTCTCTCAATAATCTTCAGCTAGTAGGCGACATTGATTTTTTTTTAAATGTGTTTTTATTTGATTTTTTGTGAGTCAGGACCTCTAGTTTTAGCACAAATCTGTTCAATGAAAACCTTGCAAAGATAGCCAAACAAGAGGACAGAATCAATAAAAGCATTTAATTGGAATAGAAAAGGAAATGGGTAATATTAAAAACATTCTCAACAACCATTTCCCAAATGAGTGCATCTCAGCTTTCTTCTTCCTCACTACAATGTGGAATTATCTGAATTACTATCCAAAAACAAGGGTAAATTGTCATTAGTAGGTTTTGGTCCTCACATTGCAGTCTCTACATCACTTGACTAAAGCTCTCCACAGCTTGCTTAACCAATTGTCTGCTCAAGTTCCTGATTAGCTTAATTACTTGTCCTCAATTGCCTTGTCTCCAGCCCCAGGAATTGAAAATGCACCAGTATAACAAGGAAGTATCATTGTGTGTGTGGCAAGCTTTAGCTATTTGAAAACTTTCCTTCCCACACTCAGCATTTTAGTCATCCCCAGGGTGTGGCTACCTTTATCAGACCTTCTCTTTCCACTGAGCAGACCTGACCGAGTGACATTCTCTTTGCCCACATTTCTACCTCATTCCTTGGTAGGAGATTCTCTAATAAATCTGCATTCTAAGTCATATTTGAATACAGTTCAGTGAATTGTTTCTTAGTCTAAAGCTAGGGAAAGAAAAAAATACCAGAGCCAGTTTAGCTCAGCTTTTAGGAAGCTTATAAAATTATTAATAATCAAAACCAAAAGATTCTCACTTTCACCTCAAAGACCCCAAGCCAGAATAAAATCCTAGTTATATTCAATTGAAATATAGTCCTCTGTCCTGTTTTTTTATTCTCTTTATTACTATATATTCACTGACATTCTCCATTACACTTTCTCTACACATACAATTAATATGCATTTTCACACTACAAAGAAAATAGAATCTATCATGGTTTTTATATGATGTAAAGTCAATAAAAAAGAAAAGAAACAGATTAAAGAAATAGAGAAAATTATGCAGAATGCTCCTATCAGCAAAAGAGATGGGATTTTAAGGGAAGACTAGCACCTCTGGTGTGAGGGCTACTGAGCTCTTTTCAGGGCTATTTCCCCCTTGGCGTCCACCTATCACCCAGTTCTCACCTGTGACTTCAAGAAGTGTAGCATGTGCTACATCCCAGGAAAACTGTTTCAGCAGATGGGAAAAACCAGGTTGAGGGTAATAGTTACACCTCAAACCTATCAAGGAGTTAGGGGGATGTCTATTCCAAGCAGGTGAAGACTTCCTCTGAAAAAATACAAGGATATGAACAATTTGTTCTAATAGGTCATGAAGGCAAAGGAAGCAGGTGCTATGGAGGGCTTAGATCTTGCTGAGACATCAAAGACCCAAAGTCATCCACCATTCTGGGCCATCACCATTCACTTTGCCTCTCTGCTTGCCACTGGACTTAGATGACTCTGGAAGAGAAAGGGAGGCTGACAACTTCATGCAATTCTGCCTCTGCTAAATCTAGCCAAAAGACATCATCCATACTATTTTACCATTTTTACTTGCCTTGAAGTCCAATGGTGATGGGCAAGTAACAAAGTAACAGGTACAGAAACACAGAAGCTGAAATCTCAACCCTACATACAGGAACTCCAGGCCATAGATAGAGTCATCTACTCATTGGACTGAAGCAGCAGTGAGGGTGTCTGAGTAGCCTTTTGGGGGGATAGCCCCGCTCATCTCCTAGCATGAGGAAGGGGCTAGAAAAGGTGCCCTAAAGATTGTCTGATTCACTTAACCTAACCCTGACCTGCTTACTGTGGCAGGCAAGATCCTACCCTGCAGCCAAAACACCAAAAAAAAAAGTACAAAACCTTTTGCAAAGATGGTTCCACTCAACATTAGTACATGTAATGTGTGTGGGCTTATGGACAACAAGAAATCCAGTAGACCTGAAAAACAAAAAGCTCTCCTTGCACAAGAGCTCAGAAGGGATTGCATCCAAATAGCAGCCTTGAATGAAACAAGGTTGTCAAATGAAGGCCAGCTTACCAAAGTTGAGCTGGACACACGTTCTGAAGTTGATGGAAAGTGCTATGAAGTTGGTGCAGGTTTCACAATCAAATCTAATCTATTCAACAAGCTTGTAAGCCTCCCAAAAGGAATGAATGACTGGCTCATGACATTGTGATTACCAGTTGCAGGAAAGTATCACATCACCACAAGATAATATGCTCCCACCATGATGAAAGCCTGATGAAATCAAAGAAGAATTTAATGAAGATCTGCAGACCACCATCAATGTGCTAAAAGAAAACAAGCTTATAATTTTGGGTAACTTTTATTCAAGGCAAAAACAATTTCCCAGACATAGTCCATCTGAAAAAAGGAACAGACTGTGCTGTGACAATCACAGGGAGTCTCTCTCTTAGTCAGTGATGTCAAAATTCTTGCCAGAATCCTCCTTTCTAGGTTGATCCTTCACCTAGAATATGGCCAACCACACAATTTTAACTTTTTTTCTATGACTTATACAAATGTACATTTATCTTCATTGTATTCATACATTCCTTCTATGTAGAAGCATAATAAAAATTTTGGGGCAAGTTTTAAATCTAAAAAGAAAAAAAAAAGCTCTAATCAAGCCAGTATTTCACAATGGAATTTATTACAGCAATAATAACAATATAACTGTAGGTTCATACGATATGAGTTTGGGAAAATGATCAAAAATTTACTTTTTTTTTTTGGCTGAAGCAATTGGGGTTAATGACTTGCCTAAGGTAACACAGCTAGGAAGTGTTAAGTGTCTGAGACCAAATTTGAACTCAGGTCCTCCTGACTTCAGGGCTGGCGTGCTATCCACTGCACCACCTAGCTGCCCCCTTGTTTATTTTTTTAAAAAGATAGTTACCTGAGAGCCAATGTGGCTTCAGAAATGGCCAAGAAACAGTTGATGTGGTGTTTTCTGTCTGACAACACAAGAAGTGCCAGGAACAAAACAGAGGTCTGTATACAATGTTTGTCCATCTCACCAAGGACTCTGGTATGGGGACCAGTGGAAGATCATAGCAAAATTTGACTGTCTGGAGAAGTTCATCAACATTGTACACTGGTTTCATGAAGTTATATTTACACAGATTCTGGATATTGGACTATACTTTCAATCTTTCCCAGTCACCAATGGAATGAGGCAGGGTTGTGTGCTTGCTTCCATGCTTTTCAGCATGGTGTTTTCAGTGATGTTGTCAGAAGACTTCAATGAAGATAAGCCCAGCATCAAAGTCAAGCTACTGCACTGATGGTAAATTATTTAATTTGAAACAGCTACAAGCCAAGATTAAAGTGAAGTAAAAATTGGTGCTCGACTTTTTATATACAGATGATCGTGCACTCAATGCAGCCTCTGAGGCAGAGATGCAACAGAATATGGATCAATTCTCTGTTGCTTGTACTAATTTTGATCTAACAATTAACACTAAGAAAACACAGGTGCTCCACCAGCCAGCACCATACCATCATATATGTAACCATATAGTATAGCACATGGAGAAATTCTGAATGCTGAGGATAAATTCTTCTTTTTTAAACATGGTAAATATATATGTAAATCCAATATAGGCATATACATATATAGTTATACAATTATCTTGTTGCACAAGAAAAATCAGATCAAAAAGGGGGAAAAATGAGAAAGAAAAAAAAAATTCAATCAAACAACAAAAGAAGTGAAAATGCTATGTTGTGATCCACACTCAGTTCCCACAGTTCTTTCTCTGGGTGTAGATGGCTCTCATCATTACAAGATCATTGAAACTAGCCTAAATTGCCTCATTGTTGAGAAGAGCCATGTAGAGGACAAGTTCTAAGAGAAATTATTAATAATAAATAACCAATGATTTGGGATGACTCAGACTTTCCCCTTTTTCTAAAGTCCTCTTTTCAAAACTCAGGCTCTGAAGACCATTGCTGCTGATGAGACTGAATTATTTTTTTTTCTTAGTCTTTGCCAGAACCTACTCAACTTTAAAAGGAATTTAATCTAAGGTGGGGAATACCATTGTGCTCTACACAGGTTTGAATAGAGATAAATTCTTTAATTAGATTGCCCA
This sequence comes from Myrmecobius fasciatus, assembly GCA_023553655.1. NCBI lineage: Eukaryota > Metazoa > Chordata > Mammalia > Dasyuromorphia > Myrmecobiidae > Myrmecobius > Myrmecobius fasciatus. The sequence continues at coordinate 14,035 of JAJPUD010010839.1, forward strand.
AGGTTGGGAATTTTGGAAGTAAATTATATAATCAAAGTAACATTCTCCCAGCCCTTGATATTCATTTTTCTCATTAATGGTTAACCAATCAGAGTTAATTGTTGGCTTCTGAAACACCCACTTATCTAGGGGCATATAAGCTTCAAGAAGTGACTATGATTCCTCTTTGATGTTGGAAAGGACAATGAGCCCTTTTTCTTTTTTTAATATATTTTTAGGTTATACATGTACATTCATTTTTTACCTATTTCCATATGAGTCATATTGGAAGAGAAAAATAAGAACAAAAGGAAAAAACCACAAGAAAAAAAATGGAAGAAAAAAAGGTGAAAATGGTAGGCATTGATCCACATTCAGTCTCTATATTTCTTTCTGGATGCAGATGGCTTTTTCTATCCAAAGTTTATTGGAATTGTCTTGGATCACTGAAATGCCAAGAAGAATCAAGTCTGTCAACCTTGTTGTTGCTGTGTACAGTGTTTTACTGGTTCTGCTTGCTTTAGTCAGCATCAATTCATGTAAATCTTCCAGGTTTTTCTAAAATCAGCCTGTTCATCATCAATTTTTTTTATAGAATAATGATATTCCATTACTTTCATATGCCATAACTTATTCAGCCATTCCCCAATCAATGGGCATATACTCATTTTCCAATTCTTTGCCACCATAAAAAGAGCTGCTACAAATATTTTTGCACCTGTGGGTCCTTTTCCTTCTTTTATGATTTCTTTGGAATACAGACCTAGAAGTGGTACTGCTGGATCAAAGGCTATGTACAGTTTTATAACTCTTTTGGCATAGTTCCAAATTGAATGAGCCCTTTTTTTTAACCATTTGCTAGCCATGGTTGATAAAATTGATTATAATTTATCCAAAATCTCTCTCCAAATTATTTTTTTACTCACTACAATTCATTTACTTTGTCAGTGTGCATACCAGAGAAGTACACATAAATGATGAGATTGATGCACACATTGCTAGAGATTGCTCAGCATTGGGAAGGTGCCAAAGGAAAAGTGTGAAAGAGAAAAGTTATTAAGCTTTCTACCAAGCTGAATATCTATCAAGTAATTGTGCTGGCCTTAGTGTTGCATTATGTTTATGAAACCTGCACCATGCCAGGTAACTGATTCTAAAGATCACCTGATAAAACAAGGTAATGGGTACAGTTCCTTCCTCAAACCAAACTGCCAAGCATTCAAAACCTACTGCAAAGAGTGCAACTGTGATAAGCTGGACACGTTTGAATGCTAAAAATATATTTGCTTACGTGACTTTTTACAAAGAATCCACACAAGGAAAGCACACATACAACATCAGAAGTGATAAAAGGACACTCTTAAGGTCTCTTTGAAGAATTCTAGAAATGATTGTGAGATATGGAAGATACTGATACAGGACCACCCAGCATGATGTGCCCACGTCAAAGAAATTATTATAGTCTATGAGCAAAATGGAATTGCAGAAGCTCAAAAGAAACTTGAGATGCACAAATTTAGAGATATTTCCACTGCAAAGGTTCAAGTGGAATTATTTGTACCCAATCTGTGGTAGAGCTTTCCGAGCTCATACTGGTCTGAACAGCTGCAGTCTGATCCTAACTTAGTGAGATTATTTGGTCTTCCTCAAGTATACAGGACAAAAACTCCCTAGCAAGAGTTAAGAGGGTAGGATTTGGGAAAACTAAACCTTTCAGTTTTTCTTTTCAAAGGTCACAGCCAGCAGTTTTCCAGCCACCCAGAGTGCTTTTGTCAAGCAGAGCAGCAAGCATTAGAAAGTTCTAATTCAATCAATGATCCATTATTCTTCTCTGTTCAAAGAAACACAAAACTGTACCATACTCCAAACTTGAATGTCTTCTGTTGCAGTCTAATTCAAAAAGTCTTAGCTTAGGAACTCTAGATCTCACACAATGTTCTCAGCACTCCTGGTCCCTCCCAAAATAGAATGAGAAAACAAAATAGGATTAGTGTTTCCTGAAACTCATAAATATTTTTCTGAGCCTTTTCCCCACATGTAATTCCACAAGTATAACCTGAAATGCCAGTGACTAAGCAGTCTTTAAGCTATGACAGTGTGCTATAGGAATTTGGTTGTCTGCCCTTGACACCTTGGGATATCAAAAGATACCTTGGGATACATCCAAGATCTTCACCATTTGATCATTCTTTTTATTTTATTCTACCCAGGGTTTTTCTCTCTCCCTCATGAACCCAAGGAACTGCCAGTCTCCTTGGAATTAAAGAAATGGAAACTTCTCCCAATGAATGATGCTTAAGTGTAAGCATTCTGGGAGACACAGTCAAATAACCATGTCTCTATCTTGAAAGAAGAGGTCTATATCTTTATTAGCCTCAATAAGGTCATTTTCAAAACAAACGATTTTGAGTTATTAGACAGCAAAAACTCCCAAAATCAGTTTCTAGAAGATAGCCTCCACCTCCACTTTTCCTTCCAACAAGGTTAGCAAACCTGGAAGCCTAATTAATTTCCCTGAAAGTTTCCACTCCAGCCTCATGGTAGTGATTCATATTTGGGTGGGCCCTTACAAAAATATAAGATGTTGCTTAAAATGGGCAATAGTAATTTCCAAACCAACCTGCCTGCTCTTTGTGCTATTCATCTTAATCTTCTCTGCTGATTTCATACACGTATGGAGGCACAAGCTTCCTACTGGTACAGATACAGCAGGGCCATGGCTAAATCCAGGCTAGTTGCTTCCTTCACCTCTCCCTTTTCTTCTACAGGAATAAATTCTGAACAAAGAGGGCCAATTCTGGCTGCACAGTCAGTGCAAAGAGGCTGCTCGTGTCCACACGGTCCTGGGAGAATTGTCTTCTCCCAGAAGCACTGATCAGGGAGTGACTCCATCGTAGCCATTTGGGCATGTGCCAAAGTGCTTTTACATCCATCTGTTTCCTCTCATTAAGGCAAGTACTTAGTTTAAGATCATATAAGTGATTATAGACCACTAAGAAAGAGATAGGAAGATTCCTGTAAAGTACTGGAACAATAGCTCACTTCTAAGTAATTTCCAGAATTTTGTAAAAAGAAGAAGAATTACAATAACAGCCAGCATTTAAGCAGCATTTGCTATATCCTAGCCCTGTGCTGAGTGCTTTTTACACATGTTTCATTTGACCCTCACCACCCTGAGAGATAGAAACTGTCAAACCCTGAAAAATCAATGACCAAAGTGCGATGCAACCGATGTCAACTCTGAAAAACACCAAATTGCTCAGAGGTGATTCCCAACTGTTAACTCTGAAAAACAAAATGCAGTAAAGTAAAACCCAAGCGCTAACAGTGGTTAGAGGCAAAAAGCACTCTTTATTCCATTGTGCCCCAGGGTCCCCCTGTGGTGCAGCAGCAGTGGTGAGGCACATGAGCAGCAGCAAGGCAAGGCTGCCTAGTGACAGAAAGTCCATTTATAGCAGTGCTTCGCATCTGGGCCTGCGGGTTTGTCAAGCTCTGGGACATCTAGCAGCGGCAGTGTCCATCCGGAGGGGGAGCTCAGAGGCTTGTTACAGCAAACTCAGGGCACAGCGTGCTGGCTGGGCTTTAGCTCTGGAAAACAGGGTGTCTCCCAAGAGTAAAAAGAAAGCTATGAAGAGGGATGATGGGGAGCCCCACAGAACTATTTCATCCCCATTTTACAGGTGCCCAAAATCATACAGCCAGTAAGCCAAATTTGAACTCAGGGCTTCCTGACGTGGAGCCCAGTGCTCTAGCCACTGTACCACCTAGTCTATATGGCACTTTACTTCCAGAAATTTGGAGACCGAAGGTGGGGAGAGGAAGGGAATTATTGTTTCCTTTTTTTTTTAATGGAGGGGAGAATCAAACCCATGGTTTCACTTCATTTTCATAGGAACTCCCTCTGGCAACCTTCTCTTGCTCTGCCACTTCATCTCAGACTTGTTGGTACATTGAGAAGATGCCCATTTTACAGATGAGGCTGCTAATATTTAGGGAGATGAAGTAATTTGTTCAGTTACATAGCTCATTGGAATCAGAAGTAACACTGTAACCCAAGTCTTCTGGTCTCTTCTTCCAAATCTGTAACATTTTCTAAAATCCCCCAAATCTTCCAGCTCTAAGGATCAATCTTGTTTAGAATCCAGGGCCAGGGAGTGTGCAGGTATTAATGGGGGGTGTTTGCACACACAGAGGGCTCCAGGAAGATTAGTATTTCAAAGGGTGTCTCCAAAGGGGCCACGTATACCTTCTTACTTTTCACAGGAGGAGAATTTTAAGTCAATGATTAACAATGGTTCCCTTAGGACTACCCTTTTTCAGGTAGGCTTTAATAACTTTGAGAGCAGGAACCCACTCTTGCTAAATTGAACCTTGCAAATGTCCAGAAATCTAAGTCAGCTTCTGTGTAACAGTCACATCTGGATCTCTGAAGCTTGGACTCATTAAAATCAGCCATGTCAGAACCATTAGTAGCTATTAGTAGAGAAGAGCACCAGCCCTACAAGTAATATCCAGGATTTCAAATGGCCTAAACAATAAGGCCTTCCTCTGCCAAATGCTATTTCCTGTTTTAGAAAAGCAAAGGGGAGTTTTTGTTGTTGCTTTTATTTGTTTTCAGAGGTGATGACCTGAGTATACAATACAAGACACACAATTTTGGACATTCATTTGGAAATTCATTTGTTTACCCTATGTATTGTAATACATACATGTTTATATTTATGGTTTGTATAACACAAATGTATTTCACATGTGTATGCATATATATGTATATAATACACTCATTTTATATATATATATATGCCTATATAATACACACACATGCACACACAATATGTTACATGGGAGTTTTTCTCTAAAACAAAAATATGACATTCTATTAGCACAGCCCAGGGGCAAAGGGGAGAGGAGGAAGGAGGGGCCTAATCGGAAATTTTTCTGGCTACAAAGAACCTTTGAACAAAATTTTTTATTATTCTCTTGCTATGAACAGATTAAGTGAACATGTGAAGATGAAAAAATTATTATCTGTCCTCAGAGTTTATGGTCCAATGGGCAGGAGATGGGGAGATGAAACTACATATACTCCAATAAGTATAACACATGGAAATAGGTTCAAAGGAAGAAAAGGCAAGTATTGTGAGATCTAGAGCCTGGATCCTCCATGCAAATCTGATCCCCACTGAAAACCTATTCCAAGTTCAAGATGCTCAGTGAAGTACCATTTATAATGCTATAAACATTTATTAAGAATCTATAGCACCCACTCAAAAGTTTTTATGAGAACCAATTGAAATGTTCTTTTATCAGCTAGTGGATGCATTAGTTCAAAACAGAAAACACTTCATCAAACAGCATCACAGATAAAGATATTTCCCAAGAAAATAGCTCCCCAAAGCCACCTATGCTCATTGTCTCCACTTCTTCCCTTCTCACTCCTTTATGATCTAATTTTCAACCCCATTACTCAACTGAAACCACTTGCTCCAGTATTGTTATCCCTTTATTGTTAAATACATACAAAGAACTTTTCTTATTGAGCCAGTCTTCTTGACCTCTCCTTCTCTGCCATATTTGACTACCTCTTTCTTCCAGATTTTCTTTCCTCCATGGATTTTCATGACATCACTCTATTGGTACTCCTGCTACATGCCACGTCCCATCTCCTAAGTGTGGTAGTGGCCCAGAGTTCTATCCTAGGCCCTCTTCTTTTTTTTTCTTTTTTTTTGGCCCTCTTCTTTTACTTTAATTTTTTGTCAACTAAGATAATGAATGTCAAGAGCTTTATAACTGGTAAAGTGCAGTATAAATATGAACCTGTACTATTATTGCTGTTAGCAACTTCATTAGCTCCTGTAAGCTCAAGTGTTATCTCTACTGCAGATGGTTTAAAATTTACATTTCTACCCTTTATTCTTCTCTTGTGTTTCAATTCCACATCAACTCTTGCCCACTGGACACTTACAATAGACATCTAAAATGCAATATGTCCAAAACAGGATTCATTTTTTTCCTTCCAATCCATCCCTCTTCCTAACTTCCCTATTTCTTTTGAGGTCACTATTCTTCTAAACACCTAAGTTTAATATCATCTGTTGAGTCTTTCTGGCTCTATCTCTACTATACCTGTTCCATTTGTCCCCTTCTACTCACATAGCCACTCCCCTCATCCAGGATCCCATCATTTATCTCTCTAGACTATTACAATAGCCTACTAATTGGTCTTCCTACTTCCAGTTGCTCCATTTTCCAAGTCATTCTCCTCTCTGCTACCAAACTGACATTCCCAAAATATAGAACTGAACAGGATACCCCTCCCCATTCCTTTCTTCTGGAGAGCTTCAGTGTCTATTGCCTCCAGAATAAAAAGCAAACTGCTCTAGGATTTAAAATGCTTTACATTTTGACTACAGTCTACCTCTTTTTACTTACTTTATGTTCTTCTCCATGAGACACACTAGATTTCCACCTATTCTGGCCTAATTCTATTCCCTATATGTAATATTCTAACTCATTCCTTTCTATAAGCTGTCCACCATGTCTTAGCAAAAAGAACCAGGAGAACTTCAGAAACTAGAACAAAGGAGAGGAAAATAGGAGGTAATGTGGAGGGGTTTAAAAATACTTACTTGATAGTCTTAAATTTACTCTTTGGGAAAAGAAGTCAAAATTTTAATCTCTTGGTGTCCTTTCTCTGTAATTGTAATTCTCTGTAATAGATTGTACGGCAGCTAGGTGGTTCAATGGGTAGAATGTAGGTGCTGACAAGTCTTCCAGAATTCAAATATGGCTTCAGAAACTTATTAGCTGTGTGACCCTAGCAAGTCACTTAACCCTCAGGTTTCCTCATCTGTAAAATTAGCTGGATAAGAAAATGGCAAACCACTCTAGGATCTTGCCAAGAAAACTCCAAATGGGGTCATGAAGAGTTGGATATGACTGAAAGGACTCAACAGCAACAATGAAGTCTTGTTCTTGAATGTAATTCTCTATGTCAATAATTATTTTTCATTAGCAAGAAGTAGAAGCCATAGCTGTGGGAGTAAATCCAGATTGCCAAAAGAAAGGATTATAGAGAAAGATGAAGTTGTAAACTAGGGAAGCTTATTATGATATATAGCCAATTTTCTCAATAAATTAGGAGGTGAAATTCTCTATTAAGAAAGAAAGGTGTTTCTTTTGATCTGATTTTTCTTGTTCAGTATGACAAATGTAAAAACATGTTTAGGAGATTGTGTGTGTTTTACCTATATTGGATGACTTGCTGTCTAGGGGACGGTAGAAGTGAGGAGAGAGAAAAATTTGGAACATAAGATTTTGCAAGGGTGAATATTGAAAACTATCTTTTCATGTATTTGGAAAAATAAAAAGCTATTATAAAAAATAAGATAATTGAAAAAAAAGGTGTAAGAGAACATTATACACAGTAGCACAAGATTATGTGATGATCAACTGTGATGGACTTGGCTCTTTTCTTTTTTTTTATAAATCTTTTTATTTACAAAATATGAGTGATTTTTCTACATTAACCTTTGCAAAAACTTTTTTTTCCCAAGCTT